>PVJS01002492.1:0-84009 GCA_004027185.1 Glis glis | reverse complement strand
CACATATTTCATGCACTTTTTTGTGCCACCCAAGTGCCTGTCTCTAATTTTAGCCATAGCTGTGGTTGTTAGTGCTGGAAGAGCTGAACATTCAACATTAAGCATGCACTTTATACTTTTTTTCCTCCATCAGGCCTTCTAAGATGCCTCAAGAGCTCACTCAGTCCATGGCAAGCACAGCCTGGACTGGTTAGAGGAATTACCACCCTGCTGGTGAGCAGCAGCCAATGGGGAAAGAGAGTCAGTGGATACACGCACTAGCTTTGTGGCCTTCAAGGGGGCGATTCTGAGAGGCATCCTATCTGCTTCTCAGGAGATCCTGGCAGAATCAAGGCCCAGTATTACTGTCCCACATTCTCACTCCTGCTTCCTAAGATCACCTCCCAAATAACTATGATTGCCTGAATCCTTGTTCCTGGCTCTATTGAGAAACAAAACTAATCCAGAGATTCCTTGGAAAAATAATAAAAAGCAGAAGAGGGTTCAGGTGAACATTATTGGCCTGATTATTAATAAGGGTGGGTGGATACTTGAGTGATTAAATGGAAAAAAAGATTGTCTATTTTTGTATAAGATGGTGAGATAGATCACATTTATAGAATTCCAATCTCTGCATAAGTATCATCAAGTCTTTATACTGCTCAAAAACTTTACTTCCCAAATCTAAACTCTTTTAACTGTCTCTACGGCCCCCTCCCTAAATCTGTTTACCCTATTGTTTAAATCCCACGCCTTGTTCTTCCCCAAATATGCCTCTCTTCCAGGCAGTCGAGTCTCCTCACTAACCACAAGCACCTCAAGCTCATTGTCGCTCCAGCTTTTCCCCTCTGATCATCTCACCCACCTGAATTTCCCTTTTCTGCATAGTTAAGTCTGACCAAATCATCTTAATCCTACAATGCATACCTTAAAGCTCCATCTCCCCTGAGAACGCTTCTCTAATAGTCAAAGAATCCTTTAATTCCTTCTCTGCCAATGTCATGCAGACCAAATCTTGAACCAAACAATTCAACAACGAGGCATACCGTCTTGAGGCATTTGCTGTCATTTCAAGGTACTCTTCTTTCCTCCCCTAAATGCCTATGAGGTCAGATATTTCCTTGAGCACCTCAGCATTCCTCACGACCCTTAGCACAGTGTCAGGCACAGAACCCAAGGATAACACTTAAAGTTTATTTTATTATGATTCCACATTCCTGAAAGAGCATTAAGGGCTGAAGCATCAGTATGTTCGAACACAGTTGCAAATTTGAGTATGTAAAACATGATAAAAGGATTTAAGAAAGCAGTGATAAGGAAATGATAGGGTACACATTAAGTATTAATTTTTTATTTAGTGCAAATAGGAATTTGAAACTCATATAAACAGATTACTTTCAGAACAAATTTCTTGGCTAAGATCTTTCCCTTCCAAGGAGTAAATTTTAGGAATTGCCCCTGTAGTTATCTCTTTGACCTGAAGAGGGCACTGCTTGCTCCCTTTGACAGCAGTTACTTGCAAAAGCCATTCTCATTTTAAAAGAATGTTTTGTTCCTATAAGGCACACAAAGGAAATGTTAACAAACCCTCCTTTATTTGAAGAGTCTATGTCAGGTTTCCACATTCCAAATTAAAATTCTCAAATTCAAAAAGGCTAAAGCACAGAGATGTTTCTAGGAGCCACATTCATGATCTGGTAGCTTCAGCCTGGATGTGAGGTGAGAGAATTCACGTCATCAGGAACCCAGAGGACCATAAGGTTCTGAGAACTGATCTCCATCTTTTACAGAAGGACTCAAAAAAGAAATGGATTTTTTAAAATCCACCCTTTAACATTATCTGTTTAAATACATCAGATCCACAGGTAAAGGATGCAACAACGGATTCAGAATAAATCCGGTGATTTGTTTTGTTTGTTAGCTAGCACTTTGTGGCACAAGGAAGATTAAGAGCCTCCTTTAGCACTGAAATGCCAACTCCACCACTTCTTGTACATCAAGATAGCCACTTCCCTCTGTGCCGCAGGGAGCCACGTTCTCCAGGGATAGTTCCATGCATCTGGCCCCACATTCTGCATTAGGACCCTCACTCGGGGGTTATTCAACAATGTCTATCACCTCTCTGACCAGAAAAATTATAAATGAATGCAATGAACCAGATAAAACCTTTTTTTAAAAAAAACTCTTAATTTTAAAGTTTTTATTCACTATATTTTCAGATAAAGAATTAAGAGTCATGAGGACACTAAACATGAGATGTCTGAGTGGTTAGAACTGGGGACTCCCTGTGCTTTTAGTCAAGACATGCCAACTAAGAAGGAATATTGGCCTCTGAAGCAGCATATTCACGTGTGTCATTAATCGACATTGCACCCCCTTTCTGCATTGCAGGGGCTCTCCCATGGGGACATGGTAGCAAGCATGTGAAATTCACTTGTTTTTCTCTTTATTGTGTAACTAACTATGGTGACAAATCCTGTGACCATAGTTGCCAGATGAGGTTGCTAACCCAGCAGAGCACACTGCAATTTCTCATGCTGCCCAGAGGGGTTTGGGTTCCAGAAAAAAAACAGCTATCTTCCCATCCTCACCCTCATATTTGCCCCTTTGAAAGATCTTAATAGACATTATTATACATCTTTGGAGTTCAACAATTTGATTAACTGTATGTAGAAGGGTGAATCAATCAGATGATGAATATAGGATACTAAAGTTCTGTTTGCCTGAACCAAGAGTTCAAGAAAAATGACCTAAACAGCAAAATGGACCCTCTGGCTTGGGACATGACGGACACAGTGAGCCCACACAAGAGGAAGGAAACATTTACTCCTGGGTTCAATTCCCAGGACCAAAAAGGGGTGGGGGGAGGATTTTATTCCCTTTCTTGTTTTACAGTGAGGGAAACTTTACATAAAGTGGACCATGGAGATGGCCTTGTCTAAGACTGGATGACACAAATTCAGTAAGCAGAGAAAATGCATGCAAATGAGACTAATGTTTCCCTGCATTGTGAGTTTTCATTTTTGCTCAGTTGCTTCTTCCATAAAATGAGGATTGTAATTCCTGACCTTTCTTCTCTATTAAAAAAAAATGTGTGTATGAAGAAAAAATGAGATGTCAATGAAAAGCTGTCAGATGTGCAACAAAGAATGTTCTCAAATAAATCTTATGTTAATTTTTCTTATTTTTTCTTCACAAAGTCACTAAGAGAAATGCACAAAAGTCTTTACAGGAATGCTTGCCATCAGTATTGTCTAGCTCCCTGACACAGTCAAAGCCAGATATTCTTCACAAAAAGAAAAGAGTCCTCAGAAAATAATAGTGCAATTAGTTACCAAAATCCTGGCTCCAATTTCCTTCCTTGTTCTTGCTGTCATCACTGTTTTTAATCATTTCTCAAAATGATTAAAACACAGTATAAGTCAAAGAGTAATATAATCAATACCTGTGTTATCAAGACCATTTAATGCTATTGGCTTAAAGAGAGAGACAGGGAGTGAAAGAGAGGACAAAAAGTGAAGGTAGGAAGGAAGGAAGGATAAAGACAAAAAAAAAAGAAAGTTTACAGGGAAAATTGAAGTCACTACATTAGCTTTGCCTGTATTTTCCCCACCCATCTCATTCTCTTCTCCAAAGTATATCCTTATAAAAACAAGTGACCACCTCTTTCTCTTCAATTTTATTCCATAATTAATTATGGTCCTGACAACATCTTTTCTCATTTGACAGTATGATCAAAGTTTTATTCTCTGAAGTGAAAAACAAAAGGTATCAATAAGCTTTTCTAAGTGAGATACCATCAGTAGCCCACCTGGTGTAGCATTTCCTGTTCTGAAACAGAGATGCCACCAGGCCAGCTGAACCAAAAGATCAGCTCAGAACAGGAGGTTTCTCACCCTGCAGGAGGAGCTGTCAGCATGGTGTGGCCCAGCTTGCTGTCGGCACTCATGGTCTCCACCTGTCTTGGTAAGAAGGCACATGTATTTTCTTTTACTAGCATTCACTTAAACTGGGAGGATACAGAAAGAGACTTAATCTCTCACTGGACCCAACTACAGGGGCAAAAGTTGAAATTCACTGCCTGGGGCTTGAGTCCAGAGGAAAGGTGGGTGGGAGTGGAAGGAGCTTGTGAGTCTGTTTATCCCTCTGACATGATGCCCCAGTGGAGTCCCTTCTCTCCTCTTTCCCCCAGGCGCCAGCGTGGCCCAGACAGTCACTCAGACTCAACCAGAAATGTCTGTGCAGGAGGCAGAGACCGTGACCCTGGACTGCATATATGACACTAAGGAGAGTGATTATTATTTGTTCTGGTACAAGCAGCCTCCCAGTGGACAAATGATTCCCATTATTCGCCAAGAATCTTTTAAGAATGAGAATGCCACCAAGAATCGCTTCTCTGTAAACTTCCAGGAAGCAGCCAAGTCCTTTGGTCTCAAGATCTCAGGTTTGCAGCTGGGGGATGCTGCGGTGTATTTCTGTGTCCTCCAGGAAAGCACAGTGAGACAAGCAACAGGGAGAGGCTGACAGAAACCTCAGACCTCAGCCTCTGTGCAGAGTGAGGGGAAAGTGTTGGGGGTAACAGGCACATACAGAGGAATTCATTGTCTTCTCTGGAGAAAAAAATCCTCTTCTCTCTGACTGTAGGAAACACAGAGAATTCTATAAGCTGTAATTCTCAAAACAGTAATAAAATAACGGATGTACACAAAACTTCATAGTTGTGCAAAGTATGTTCACATGTGTTATTTCACTTGACCTTCACAACCTGTGTGCTGTATAGGACATGAGGACATTCTAAATGTCACTGCAATCTGGTGACACTCATAGCATGACCTAAAGCTATTCTTCAAGAACTGTGTCTTAATCTTTCACTTTAATTATTCTGATTACTATCTATCTACATGTCCCGCCGTCACATCAAAGTTAATGAATTCAAAACTAAATTTCTTACCTTCCCTACAAATCTTATTTTTGTTCTCTATTTTTCCCTCCTCAGCCTAGCACATAATAAAAATCTGGTGACTTTTTTGTTTTTTGTGAGGTTTTTGTTGTTTTTGTTTTGTTTTGTTTTGTTTTTGCAGGGCTGGGGATCAAACCTAAGGACCTGCACATGGTACAGCAAGTGCTCTACCACTGAGACACACCCACAGCCCTAAAAATCTGTTGTTGCTTGGGTTACAGTTTGGGAAATCTCTCCATCCTCCTCTACCTTCTACCCTGAGCTACCGCATTTTTCATGCATATCTTATTTCTAATTACAAAACAGTCCAAAAATCTACATCGTGTCTATCTTGTTGTTTTGGGATTGATCTATCAATCATTCCTCCTGACTTTAACCTGAACTCACTCTTTGACAGGAGAAGAAGTTACAGTCATTGCTTCTGATGAGGCAGCCTGGGAGGAGATGACCACTTATGAAAACTAGGTCTAGAGGTGGGGACGAGTAGTTGCCATGGCCAGAGCCACCACCATACATCCCCAGAGAAACAGGCCCATGAGAGGATTCCACCTTGCCTATTTATGCTAAGAGATAATTACAAATAAAATGGAAAAAAATGCCATCATTTCTTTTTATATCCACAATTCCCCCCAAAACATCTATTTCACTGTTAAGCTTCCTTGCAGAGCATTTAATTCTTTCTGTCCATTTTGGTAAGTACAGGAGAGTTTAAGAAGATACACAGATGAAATTAAGTCCGATGGATGGGTTCTGGAGCTTAGGTTGGAAAGATGTTCAGAATGGGTAGGGGAAGTGACTGGATCTGGAGATGCCAAAGCCAAATTGCTGAATCATAATCTAGATTACTGAATCACTTCCCAAACCCTGCCCACTCCCCCACTCACTCTAAACATATCAGCTCCTAGAACACTACACTCCTGCCAGGCTGTTGCTTGGCTGGAAAAAGTGTGTTAAAACCCAAGCTCAGTGAAAGCATCTCTCTCATAAGGTGGATATCTTTAGGATAGTCAAGTTTCATCCTCTCCTTTGCCCCTTAGGCCCAATTAGGCACCAAGACTTACAAATTCAGGTTACATACCAAATTCCCTATCAAAGCTTGTTCCTCCCTTCCATCCTTGCTTCTCATGCCTTCATACAACTCCCGTCGTTTTAATTAATAAGCATCCATCTGTCCTCCATTGTGTCCCTTTTAAACGCTGCTTCACACAACCACCTGAGTGATCTTTTTATCACAAAAATCAGATCATGTATGTTTTCCCTTTAAGAAAGCCCATTTCCCACAGAAGGAACCTGTGACTATTCAGAATGTAAGTCCCATCAAAGCAGAGGCCACACTGTATCTCCAGGACCTACCGTGACTGACAGGGTAGATGGCCAAGGATCATCTACTGACGAAGGAATCCGTCCCCTGTTTGGCAGTCCTGGGCCATTTGCTGCCATACTTCCATCCTCTTCCCACTATACACTCCTGGCATCCCAGCGCTGAATGTCCACCACTCCTAACCACTCGGCTATTGTTTAAGATGCTCTCAAGTGTCCCCTCTTCTCTGCATTCTTATCCTGACCCTCTTGCTAAGTAGAACTGACCACTTCCTCCTTTATCCCCTATGCATATTTCTAATGTGGCAAACCTGACCTTTTATGGTATTTATATGTGCTTTCACTGCCCCCCCCACTAAAAAGCAAATTTCAGTTATCAAGGACTGGGTCTTATTCATTTCAATAGCAGCCGTACCTCCAATAGTCCTCTATTCACATATATAGTTTTTCAAAGCTTTTTGAATGAGATTAATTAATTGATGGCATTTTCCTAATTAAATATGATGTATTGCCATTTCCTCTACAGCTATGTAGATTCTGAGTTAACTCAGGACTATATGGTATGCTCAAAATAGTAATAACAATATTATCTTGGTAGTAATAATAGTAATAGTAGTTAACACTCATTAAATATGTGTATGTGCCCCACATTCTGATAGATATTTAACATACACCTTCATTTAGTAGTCCCAACAAATCTATGCTATCAGTACTATTGATGTCCTAATTTTATATAAGACATTAAAGCTCAAGCCTAACTTGCCTGGAATCACACAGTACATGTGTACGCTGGACATTTTGCCTCCCCAAAGGGTGGCAAAATGCTACAGTCTTTGTCTTATCAACCTCTGTCTTATTAATTTAAGAGACATTCATATAGAATGTAAGAAAGATTTGCATGGAAATAGTGTTGTACTGTACATACGTTATAGTCTGCTCTCACTTTTTCAAGGATAGTGATTGCAAGATGAGGCTGATGTTATTTATCTTTATTAATAGTAGTTGACAAAATAATACTATTACCATTATTGATTTTTTACATAGGGAATTTGTGTCTTTTAATATTAGTTTGTAATTATTTAACTTGCAAATATCCAATATTTTAAATTTTTTCACAGCACTTTTAAATTTAAAATCTAGAATAGAATTCTTGCCAGGGATGCTAATAAATGTTACAACTATTATTTTGTGTAATGATAATAACACTCAATGAAGAATGTAGAAATTATTTTTTTATAGTACTGGGGATTGAACCCAGGAGTATTCCACCTCTGAACTACACCCCCAGTCCTTTATTAAAATTTTTTATTTATTCCTTTTTTATTTTGAAAAAGGGTCTCACTAGGTTGTTGAAAGCTTCACTAAGTTTCTGAGGCTGGCCCCAAACCTGCAATCCTCCTGTCTCAGCCTCCCAAGTGCTAAGATTATAGGTGTGCGTCACCACACCCAGATGAAGAATATAGAAATTTAAGCAGAATTTCTAACCTTTCCAAGTAATTGTAGGAAAAGTCTTGTGTTTTGTAACTTCTAAAATTTATTTTTGCATTTTGCATTTTTATTTTGCATTTTTGCATAAAATTTATTTTGCATTTATTTTGCATACTGTTAATGCTCTTTTCTAATGTTTTCCCTCCAGTGAAAACTAATATATTCTGAATACTTTCCCAAGTTTTTCTATAGCATGAGTTCCCATGGCTATAAAACTTTATAAAATCTTAATAACTCAATCAATAACTTCTGTGGGCAAGCATTGTTTATTGTCTCTCCATGGAGGGTATTATAAGTAATACTATGATTCTAAAAAAAAAAAACTTGTATGCAAATCTACATGCAAGTAAGACCAGATCAAAGCAACTGAAACAAAGCAAAACAAAACAAAATCGTTAGCTAACCAAACTAAAATATTCAGGCTAACTACTTCAAGAAGAACTGGATCAAATAATGTTATCAATAACAGGTTTCTATCACTTGGCTCATCTTTACATAGGCTTTATTCTGAAGCAGGCTCAGTCCAAAGTGACAACCACTAAAAGACTCAGATTTATGTCCTGATGTATTAGTTTCCTACTGCTGTTAAAACAAGTGACAACAAACATAGTAGCTTAAACAATGTTAATGTATTGTCTGATAGTTCTGGAGGTCATGAGTCTCTCTGAACTGAGATCAGAGCATTGGCAGGGCCCTTCTGGAGTCTATGGGGGAGGCTAACTGAAACCCTGAGCCCTTTTCCAACTTCTAGAAGTTGCCACATTCCTGGGTTCATGATCTCTTCCATCCTGAAATTGCATCACTCTGATGACCTCTGCTACCATTCTCACATCTTCTCAGACTCTCCTGGCCCTCCCGATCTTCCTGCTTCTCTCTCTTATAAGGAGTCTGGTGATTACACTGGGATTACCCAGATATTCCAGAATAATCTCCCCATCTCAAGACCCTTAATTTAATCAAATTTTCAAGATCCATTTTGTCCTGTAAGGCAACCTATTTATAGATTCTGGAGTTCTCTGTATATCCTAGATATTAGTCTTCTATCAGAGGAGTAGCTGGCAAAAATCTCCCATTCTGTCGGCTCTCTGTTGAGGTTCTTGATAGTTTCTTTTGCTGTGCAGAAGCTATTCAGTTTAATACAATCCCAGGTATTGAATCTCTTTTTAATGTCTTGTGCCTTTGGGGTCCTGTTGAGGAAGTTTTTGCCTGTGCCTATGTGTTGAAGAGTTGGACCTATGCCCTCTTCAAGTAGCTGCAAGGTCTCTGGTCTAATTTCCAGGTCTTTGATCCATTCCATCTTGAACTGACTCTTGTGCAGGGCAAGAAAGTGGGGTTTATTTCCATTTTTCTGCATGTGCTTAACCAGTTTTGCCAGCACCATTTGTTGAAGAGGCTATCTTTTTTCCAGTGAATGTTTTTGGCTACTTTGTCAAAAACCAATTGGCTGTAAGTGTGCGGATTTGTTTCTGAGTCTTCTATTCTGCCCCACTGGTCTATGTGTCTGCTTTTGTGCTGGGACATAGATATTGTTATCAACTGAATGTTTCCCTCCAAACTGAATGTGTCCCTCCAAATTTGATATGTTGAACCCCCAACGCCCAAGGTAGCTGAGATCAAGGTGTTGGCAGGGCTCTTCTGGAGTATTAGGAGGTAGAAGTGGAGGTAGAACCTTCAGGAGGTAATCAGGTCATGATGGTGAAGGTCTCACAAATGGGATAAGAGCACAAATGGTAAAGCCTTGGAAAGTTCCCTTGCTCCTTCCACTATATGAGGTTACAGTGAGAAGACGGCCACCTACAAACCAGGAAGCTAACCCACACCTGCCACTGAACCTACCAGCATCTTGATGGTAGACTTCTAAACTCCAGAACTGTGAGAAACAATTGTTAAAGCCACCCAGTCTATGGTGTTTTTGTTATAGCAGCCTGAATGGACAAAGACTGACATCTTTAGGGGACCATTATTCCATCTCTCATAACTGTCAACTTAATAACTCCAGCGGAAGGAACAGGATTCTTTCCCGGTGATTCCAGAAAACATCCTGGGGCTGACTCTGCTTGCACTGATCTGTTCAGATCTGTGAAAACAGGAAAAGGTGGAAAACAGGAAGAGGTTGTCCCCCAAGGCAAAGCCAAGATGCTATTCGAAGATGAGTGAATGAATAAGGGGTAGGCAAAAATAACAGATGACCACCATACTATTAATCCCCTTTCAAACTCCTTTTGCCATCAAAAAGCAGTAATAAGTACACACATTAATTTCCATAAAATAACTATTTGAATTAGCAAAATTTACATTTCAACAGAGCAAGCAAAAAGCAACGAATTAAATTGCTTCATTGTTCAATATCACTTGGTATAATAAACCTGACATTACACTCTAAACATAAAACTCCAGAAAAAGTTCAATGGCAACAAATACAGACAAGTCAAGACAGAATAATTCTAAATCACATAAATTATTTAGGAATAATCTTAATCATTTCACTTGCGGGTGAAAATTTAATTCAAGCAGTTCATACAGATCTTCACATACTATGAATAGTGGTTCATTTGGATGTCTCTTCAAAACAAAGAGAGACAAAGTTAGGCAGGAAAAAATTAGCAGGCAGAGCCAAAGCGAATATTTTATTTTGCTTAAAACATATTTATTGTTCAGGAATCCAAAAAGGTTTGAGAACATATTAAAGGATTCAGGCAAGTCAGAAAATACAATACAATCAGAACTCAGTGCAAATAGTTAAAAGAGAATGAAAGAGCAAAAGAAAAGTTGCTTAAAGCAACAAAAGATGAAAAATTAAAGTAGAAATAAATGTGGCAGAAATGCTGAAGGAAAATGAAGATAAATACTTTGGAAGTTATGAAACACGGGCAAAAACAAGCTAAAGGAGAGTGCAGAATAGAATATCCTAAAAACAATTTATCAGAGTGTTGTATACTATCAGTATTCTCGCACAAGATAAGAAACATTATGACAGCCATAAATAAATATGTGAGAATCGTTAAGGTTTTATGATGATCATGGCTTCACTGTTCAATATATATGAAATGAATCACAAGTTATGTATAACACAGTTCTGGATATAATTTAGGAAAAGGGGAGTCAAGTACTGCATATAGAAAAAGAAAAATAATAAACCATAATGTAGAGCAAATGACATCCAGTTGTAGAGAGCCCTCAGGCATTGCAATATGCAGCATGTTATTGGGTTAAAAAAAAACTAAACTCATGTAAAGATTCCCCAATCAATATCAACACAGTGTGTGTGTATTTTGTATAGACTTATGTTTGTATATATGTATATGTATATGTATATGTTTATGTATATGTATATGTATATATATGTATATAATATGTTTTATACATATTTCTATTCCTCTCAGAGAGGACATATTCTGGCAATTCCTTTATTCCTTATTCCCTATCCTATTAGATCTAGCCTTAGGTTTTCCAGATTTTCTTCCAGAAAAGTGCTTATAGTTACAACTTAATCTACATCTGGGCTATTTCAATGCAGGATTCCTGTTGACCCAGGACATTACCATTTCCTTTCTTTCACAAAACTGGGCTTTGTCATTATGCAATCAGTTTAGTACAAGGGACACTGTAAACAGCAGTCCTACAGAACTCTTCATTGGACATTCTGTAGGCTCTTAGTTGAGCACATAGTTTACACATTACCTCATGTTTTTTATGAGATGCTAGAGAAAGATTTCTCATAAGACTTAATATGAGGACCACTTGTACCCATATTTGTGGTTTGTTTTTATCATATAGACAAAGTAATTGCCGAGGTACTGATTGTTTTCCTTCTTTACACTGCTAAAAAGTGCAGAACCAATGACAGCTCAACTGTAACGATAGTGGCTGATTGTACAAATTTTAATTTTGTATCTAATCCAAACTTCTGTTTCTGTCCTTATTTTTTCTTCTTGATCTTTGTACTTCTTTATAATGCTGTAGATTTTGTTGCGCCATTTGCCTCTTTCAAAGACACCTGGAACACTGAGCAAATTCAATAAGATGGACAAACATATGAATGAATGAATGAGGTAGAGAGAGAAGAAATTTATATTGTAGAGTAAAAAACTTACTTTATACTTGGGTATGTATAGATATAACAAATTCTAAATTACTTCACATTTTATCATGTTATGAGTAAAGCCTGCTGGACTCAGAGAATTTTACTTAAGTCTAGCCAGGTGTGGTACACATGCCTATAATCCCAGTACTTGGGAGGCTGAAACAGGAGGATCACAGATTTGACGCCAGAAACTTAGCAAAAATCCTGTTTCAAAATAAAAAAAAAATAGGTGGGGGTGTAGCTCAGAGGTAGAATGCCCTTGGGTTCCATTCCCAGCACCACAAAAAAAAAAAAAAAACAGAATTTTGCTTAAATCTAACAAGAAGGTGCAGGCCAGACAGGAAGGTCAGTTGTATTGACCCTGGTAGATTGACAGAGGAAAAAGGAAGATGGAAACAAAACAAGAAAATTAGATGCCATGATTCTTGTCTTTTCCTTTCTCTGCTAAAGACAGACACTACTGGGGTGAGAAAACCAAAATATAGTGCCTCACTGTGCTCTCGGGCAGGGGAAGGGCAAGGCAGCTTTCTGAGGCCTTTTTTGCAAGGGCACTGTCCCAATCATGCACATGAGCTCTGACTCATGACCTAATCACCTCCCTAATTCCCCATCTCCCATCACATGTGATGAGGTTTCAACATACGAATTCCAGGGAGCACAAACCTTCAGACTATATCCTTCCTGCCTGTCCTATAAAATCCACACTTGTCCTTCTAGACCCTTCTTGACCCTCTATGACCACTACCATTCATAATAATACATTTCACTTGCCAACCTCACATCTGGCTTCTTACTGCTGCCATTTTGGAGATGCAATTTCCATGCATAGGGGTGAAACAATTCTGTGCACATATAGTGTGACCAAAGGCCATATTTCTCAAGAGAGGCCTGCGAAGTCTCAGTAATCCAGATAGGAGATTCGCTTTCTTTGTGTGGCTGCCCTGCTTCTCTCCTCTTGTACAATCTACTGAAATCAAGTACCTCAGAGCTTCCTCTCAGACAAATCTGTGAGAAGTAGGGACAGAAAGTAAACTACTTCAAGCCTCCCAGACTCAAGGGGACATTTTCTTTCATCATAGAAGCAGAAATTCTTCTAAAGGACAGTGGCAGCTACAGCAGGGAATCAGCTAGATCCTCAAAGGCAAAGTGAGAGCCCTGAGTTTTACCTTCACCCCACCCTCATAAGGAGCCCTGTTTCTGAGACTTCCATAGAGATGAGGGGGAATAGCATTGAATGATGTAGAAACCAGAACTCGAAAATTTGAGTGAAACTCTTAGACTTGGTTTCTGAAACTATCCTCTCTCTAGGATTAAGCAACTTCTTCTCTTCTTTCCTTCCTTACTATACATCTCTTTTGGAGGGACTTGCCTAAATGGATCCTCATTGAACTTCTCAAAGAGGGAAACAGAGTAGTGGAGATTGAAATATTTTTTTTCTTTTTAAATCCCATATCCTCATGTTTGTGCAAGGGAATAATGATCCAAAGAAGTCCCTCCCTGACCATAATTGGAATAATAGGGGGGGGGCAGGATGATTCTCTTCTAGCACTGTGACTCTCTCCTCCCATATGGTTCTGATGTCCACACCAAACACCAAACAGGTTAGGCTAAAGTTTGGAACATCATCCTTGCCTAGAAGGAAACACACAACACATACAATATCATACTATAATATATCCTACTTCATAGGAGAGCACTGATGCAGGCTAATGATGAAACAAGAGGAAAAGACCAAACATTTGTCATCTAGAGGTATCTGTAAGAGTCTAATAGATAAGCAGGCATGAGTTAATCTGATCCTACCCCTGCCCCCAATTATTTTTTCTGCCCAACTGTCTAAGCCAAAGTGTCCACTTCCTGCTTCTGTGCTTGCATTAATCTTAGTCTTTGCTCAAGAACTTGATCAGGGCAGGACTTTCAGATATTGAGACTCCATCAGTTAACCCCTATGGATATTTTGCTAATATTCTTTGCCAACACTTGAAATCTGCCTTGGTTGTTAACAAAACGAGGAGTCTAGAGCTTTATTGTCCTGTCTTTCTCTGGCTTGAGCTCTCTGCCTTGCCTCTGACTGTTGCATTCTCTCAGATACCAGGAATCAGCATTTTCCACTGAATACAGCAAAGCTTAACATCTTTTGACCAGAGAAAACACTTTCTGCTTATCAAAGGGGATGAACAGATAACCCCATGGGTATCTAACACAGACACCTCTCTACAGGGCTCAGAATTATGCTATCTGATCATTTCTTGCACATAACATCCACAAATTCAGAAAGGTGAGCAATATCGGATCTATAGGTCTCTAGCTCCATCTTGCTTCACCTGAATTCACATCTAAGGGGAAACTTTTGAGAAACTGCATGAATTTCAATAGGATTTATACTTCCTACCAAAGACTGTGGGAGACACAAATGTAGGGAGTAGTTAGGGGGTTAAAGATAAACATATATAGTAGTCCCCTCTTGTCCATGGGGAATATGTTCCAAGACCCCTAGTGGATGCCTGAAATCACAGATAATACCAAATCCTATATGTACTATGATTGTTCCATGGTAAAGTTTAATTCATAAATTGGGCATAGTAAGATATTAACAATAACTGATAATAAAAATAGAATAATTATAATAATTGACTGTAATAAAAATTATTTAAAATTTCTGGGTTGCTTATTTCTAGAATTTGCCATTTAATATTTTGGGACTGCCGTTGACCACTGGTAACTGAAATGGTGGAGAACAAAGCCAGAGATAAGGGGAACCACTGCACTGATAGTAATTCCTGCATTATCATCTGAGTATGTTCATGTTGGTAGGCCAATCGGTGCATTAGACCAAGGGTAGTCAGACATTGAAAAACTATAAAGCCTTCACACATTTTTAAGATACTTCTAAAATATTTTGTCATTAGTTGAAATTTTAAGTAGCTGCCAAGGTTTTTAATTCCACTGTTATATAAATATTGGCATTTTCTAATAAAACACATATAATAGTTTTTAAAGAGATCCAATAAATCTTAATACTAAAGTGATTTAATAGCCATCAACATCAGATTAAAATTCATAAATAAGCTTTTTGTTAACAATTAAAGACTTCATAGTGCTCTTTTCTCTCTTTGAAATCATATTCCCATTCAACTTTTGCAGAATTTAATTTTAATAATATATTTTTCTTGTTTTTATCACCCAAAATGTCTGCACCAAGACATGTATAAAATTTAAATTATTTTTATTTCTTCTGACCATATTACTACTAATTATTAACAATTATTTTTCTAAATTGTTATAAATAAAATTATTAATGTACCTTTGATCAAAATAACAAACAAAAACTTTAATAATAACTTTTCATAGGAAAGGCAAATTTTTTGGAAATGCATTTCTTATTAAAATATCTGGGATCAGATTTATGATGCTTTAATGAAAAGAGGCTTCCCTGAACTAATAAATTGTCCCTTTGTTTCATGCCCCAGAAATTTAAACCACAAGACAATACTGCAAGAAAGAAAGCTTCCTTCTTTTATGAAGTTGGGCAGGGCAGTTGTGAAATGGGAGATACAAGAAATGAGAACCACAGTCGAGTTCTTAGATCATTTTTAGGAAACATTACAAATGGAAGCTGGAGATCTAGAAATTGACTCCCTTAAAACACATATGTATTTTTGAGCTGGGCATGGTGGTGCATGCCCGTAATCCCAATACTTGGGAGGCTGAAATAGGAGGATTACAGGGTCCAGGACAGCCTCAGCAAGTAGTGAGACTCTCATCAACCTAGCAAGACCCTGTTTCAAAAAATAAAAATAAAATAGGTCTGGGGGTGTAACTCAGAGGTAGAATACCCCTGGGTTCAATCCCTAGTACCACAAAAAAGAAGCAAGAGATTTTTTTGTTGTTGTTTAAAGATCACTGCTTAAACTACTCTAAATATTAAATATTATGGACATGTTCTCAACCAACTGTCATTAAGTGAGGTTGGAGGAAGATTAGCAGGAAATTTGAAGGAAAGAAACAAGTTTCATTAAACCTAATGAATTTCCTAAAACCTGTTTGGTATTTCTGGCTTGGAAGAATAGCTGCTGATGAGTTAGAAAATTATGGGAGACTGAGTTCTTGTATGACACAAAGTCATTTGAATGTGCATCTTTATCTCAGAAAAAAAGGGAGTCTGAAATGTCATGGCCATTCATTAATAACATTGTGAAAGAAAAAGTTATCCCAATCTTGGCAAAAAGAAAAATGCTGATTGCTAGCTCTTTTTGCTCTAGCAGGCAAGAGCATTTTCAAGTAGGCACTTACCTGACATTCTTGGGGAAAGTAACTGTTGTCGCAGCTTATTTACCTAGCAATCCATAATGGAGAAATAGTTCAGATGGCTTACACTCCTGGAGTTGGAGGTTAACCTACAAAAATGAAAGAGGTGTTAGGAGTTCATAGCCTAGAAGAGAAATTAACCCCCGTTTGTAGTGTCAATCATAACAATATTTTATTTTGCTGTCTATACATTTGTAACTTTTTTCTATAAGCACTTGTGGAATCAGTCCCTTTTATAAGTAGTTCTCTCACTAAGGGCTTTAATGAAAATTGGGCACAGGCTCACTCCCTGTTTGAATTAGAATATTAGTTTTTAGCACATTTAAGGCCATTCTGGCACTGAATCAGATAATTACTTCCTAATTCCTAAGCTATAAAATCCTGGTTCCATATACAACTACTTTGGGGGGGAAAAAAGGCAGCTGGTCATTATTTATTTAATTTAATTATCCTGACATTTAAAGGTTTTCTTGTCAGAAGAAATCTAATGGGCCAGATGTCTTGAAACCATCCTGATTATTTTTAATAGTCTAAATTTAGCCATGAAGGCAAAAGAGAGTAGGTGATTAATTTACGGTAACTGTTTCAAATCCCAAGGACTGCATTATACCTTTTTTCTGCAACCACCTGGCACATCCTGGCTTTGAACAGCAGCTTCACAAAAGCATAATCAGTGGACATGGAGACCTTGCTTGAAGCAAATTTCCTCTATTCTGTATCTTCATGAAAGGGTTCAGATTTCTAGACCACAGTTATTCCTGGAAGTGGAGAGAACCTAGCAAATATTATCATGAAGTTGTCTCTTACTTGAAATGACTTTGCTAAATTTGTCTTACACAAAAGTCTATCCTGACTCATTTAAGGGATGCCAA
Source organism: Glis glis (assembly GCA_004027185.1). NCBI lineage: Eukaryota > Metazoa > Chordata > Mammalia > Rodentia > Gliridae > Glis > Glis glis. The sequence continues at coordinate 66,998 of PVJS01002492.1, read as the reverse complement.
AGAGTTCACTTGTCAATTCAAGAGCATGAATTTTCCTCCTTAAAATTCTCCAGACTTTCCTCCTTCCTCCCTACTTTCTCCTCTCCTGAAGGCTGCACCGTCTCTACCAGTTTCTTAAATTTTGGGGCTCCTAACCCTTCTTCTGTGCTACATGCAGATTCTCAAGCTCTCACTGATTCCTAAGCCTCAAACATGGCTTAAGTGCTCTGGATGGAGAAATCTGTATCTCTAGCAAGAGCCTCCTCAGCACAGACCTGCCTAGACCCTTCAATCTCCAGATACTCAAAACTGAGCTCATCATCCTACCACCCTGCAGACCTTCCTTCTCCAGCATCTTCATCTCAGTAAAGGTAATCATTGTCCCCTTTAAGGCATTTTCCTCATTCTAGTCCAAGCTATCATTAAAAATACAAATGTGTTCAGTTTGTTCTCTTGCTTAAAAGTTATCAGTGACTTCCCATTTCCCATAGGACAAAATTCAAAATCAGTATCTAGGCATCTGTAGCCTTCCTGGCTCTGGCTTCCTTCCGTGGTCACATCTCCCATGTCTCTTTTTCACCCTATTGAACCGTGCACCTCCTTTCTCCTGCATAATCTTCCAGGTCCTCTCTCCATTCTCCCTCTCTGCCATGTGCCCCAGATGTCCAACCTGCAGGGACTACATCGGTGAATCATCTTGCCTCCTGGTTTCCAGTTGGTTTGAACTCCAGAGGTGCACCTGCAGAGATCAGAGGGAAGACGGAGTGTAAGGTCAAGGTGTGCACTCCCCCAGCTTCCTCTCTCTAGGACGGACACAGACTCACATTGACCCACAATCACAAGGCCAGATTCTTAAAGGGGCCTTTCCAAATAGCCCTGATATCTTCAGGTCCCAGTAACTACTCCCTCTCCCCCATCAAGGCCAGAGTGATGGCAGTCCCCGCACAGCACTATTCCCTGCACTCTGTTTATACTTGTATATTTTTACAACTGGTGCCATGTTCATCAAATTACCCAAAAGTGTGTGCCACAGGTTTCTTGCCAGAATACTAGCACTGTGTGTTTTCAGATCCAAATATATGCCAAATTCAGCTGAAATGCTATTTCTTCGGGGAGGTCTTGCCTGGGCCCCTAAACTCAAGTAACTGCCTACAGAATGCACCTGGGAACCTGTAAATCTCCTGTCACAACATCTTTCACACTTCATGGCAAGCACTGAATGAGTGCTGATGCCACCTCTGAAAGGCAGCCCTCCGTGACTTCAGGGACTGATCTATCCTGATTGTTGACCTCACCTAAGACCCAACCCAGGATCTGGAACATAATGGATTCTCAATAGTCACTTGTCAAATTCATAAATGGATAGATTTAATGGATGAATGGTCAGTCCTTTCATTCCATGAACAGAAAAATATAAAGCAAAAGTTGTTGGAAATACAAATATTTGACAACATGTTAATTATGGGACACTTCAATATCTATTTCTCAGCAAGAGAAAAAGAGGAGGAAGAAAAATAACTTTTTAAAAAGATGTAGCTAAAGAACATTTACCAAAAAACAAGCATCCATTTGACTCAAAGAAACAATAGGAAAGATTCATACAAGCTATGTTCTCTGAACACAGTGCAATAAAGCTAGAAATTAATAATTCAAAGATGGCCAATAAATGACTGAAAAGGGAATTAACCACTTATAATATCTGAAATAATTTCCAGGTCAAAGAACTAAGAGTTAAAATTGCAGGCCATTAAAAATTAACACTAATGATAGCATTCCATATAAAAATCTACAGATTTGTCCAAAGCAATACTCACAAGAAAACACATAGCTTTGCATACAGGGAAACATTAATAATAAAAGTGGGAAGTTAAAAGCAAAACAAAAATTAGAATTTATAAATAAATCCAAGTATTCTAGAAAGCCTGTTAAGAAAAAAGAGGGAAAACACAGATACACAACATTAAGAATGAGAAAGGTAATGTAACTGCAGATTTAAAAAAGGAATTTTTTAAACATCCACTAATAATTTGAGTAAATAGATGTTGATGAAAAAGATGATTTTTTTAGAAATCTATAACTTTTTTATTTAGACACTTCGGTTTTCTAAAAATGTATATTATTTCATAATTCCACCAAAGTCAGCTTCAATTTGTAAGAAAAAAATCTTCAATTCTACTTCTTCTTCCTCCCCCACCCACCCAGTACACAAATATTACACATATACCAACTACTATAACTCAACTTTTCTATGTCTCATCTTTAAAATATAAATATATTCCACCCCTACTATGAGCTAAGCATTGTGTTAGACCCTGGGAAATAAAAAAAAATCACTAGGAGAAATCCCCTGCCTTCAAGGAGCTCACAGTCTAGGAGAGAAACGGATGTGCACAATCAGGGTAATGCAGTGGGGCACAGGTGAAGGTGCAGGATAACAATGGCTGTCATGTTGAGCTTCTCTATGTGTCAAACACTTTCCACTCAGCGGAGACTCTGTCCTTACCATCATCTCAATTTCAAAAATGCTTCGTCTACTCAGATCCCTTCAGAGTTTCCAACTTCCCAGTTCCTGTTAATGGCACCACATCCTTTCTTTTTCAAGCTTGAAACTTTTGAGTTTAGAGTTGGGTACCAATTTCTGACTATTTGTCCTTTGATGTGCCTTTGGACTCATCCCTTGTTTAGAATCCCATGCTTACCACCTTATTTAAATCCTTGCTTCCTCCCACCAAGCTGAAAAAAGTGTCCTCATCTTTCCTCTCTATCATCGAAGTCTGTTTCTTGCCCTCCTTCTCTAGCCCACCAATTCCCAACCACGCTATATACTGTTGCCACATCTTCTTTAAAAATATCGTTTCATCATATCACTCCACTATCCCATATCCCACAACAGTTCCTGTTTTCTCATAAATGTAAGCCTCTTTGACGGCTTTAAGAGACCTCCATAATCCGCTCCTCATTTTACCAATCCATCCTGATTCCTTCCCAGAGGCGATTTCCCAGCCTGAATTTTCTGTTAGTCAGACCACTCTTAACACTTTCTCAATAACACATTATCCTCACTTCTACCTTCCTACACTTTCTAAAATGGCCTTTAAATCTCCCTGTCTATCTATCTAAACATTATGTATTCTTCAGGTCTAAGCTCCTCCAAAGAGACTGTACTAAATTCCTATAGCCTTTCATAATTCCCCTGAATTCACACACAAACTATTTTTTTAAAGGCAAACCATTGTTTTTATGTATTGCACTGTTAACTTTTGCTCTATGCATTATTTTTATTATTTTTATCTTCCTAACTTACAACTCCATTAAGATCAAGACTGGATCTTGTAAAATTATTTAATAACTCCATTCCATCATTTATCACATTACTTGATACTTGGCAGGTACTTGGTACATACTTTTGACTATAATGTTTTATTTCACTTCATGTCTTTCATTTTCTCAAGTGTTCTTGAGAAAAATCAGTGCTGCATTATTTTATCTTTTATAAAGAGTTCATGTAGGAAAGGGAATTTCTGCAGGACCTTGCTTGAGACAGTAGAGAACTGAATTTAGGATTCATTTATTTATTTATTTTGGGTACTAGAGATTGAACCCAGGGGCATTCTACCTCTGAGCTACACCCCCAGCACTTGTTATTTTTTTTATTTTGAAACAGAGTCTTGCTAAATTGCTGAGGGTCTCACAACATTGCTGAGGCTGGTCTCAAACCTGTGATCCTCCTGCCCCAGCCTCCCCAATACTGGGATTACAGGCATGTACCACCATACCTGGCTGAGTTTAGGATTTAAAAGGTAGAGAAATTATATGTAGAAAGCTGTCTGACATTAATTTAGTGATCATAATAAATCAACAATTCCTGCCTCAGTCCTGTAGTCCCCAAATCCTAACAAAGATTTGTTACACACACACACACAGAAAAACATGGGGTTGGGCATTTGCTCAGTAATTAGCTGGATGAGTTGAATCCCAGTTCCACCCCTTACCAGCTGTGTGATCTTAAGCTTATTAATTAACCTCTTTAGGCCCCAGTTTTCTCTTCTATAAAATACAGATATCAAGAGACTGTAATGAGATTATGCATCCACTTAGCATAATGCTTAGCAGATAATAGAGCATACTTTCAGCTATTATTACATTTTGATCTTTCTTCCACAACTTTGTGTAAGAGTTATTTGAGGAACTGAAGAAACTACTCCAACAGTCAACATGGTACAGAAAACTTTCATTGCATGCAAGAGGGGAAGACAATTCATAAACTAACTCAGTTCATCAGAAGTAGTGACTCGTGTTTAGAGGAGTCTAAGGAAATGAAAGCCTCCCCACTTTACCCCCATCAAGTCCACAGAGTTCAGACAATGCCATAGTGGTGGGCAGCTACTATTTCCTCACATCAGAATAGCAACTCACTTGTGATAAAAGGTAAATTCTAACCATGTGGTATGAATGGAAACTGCCAAATTACTTATGAATGGGCTGTGCATGACCCAGAAGTGGATGCCTGATTCTGCTGAGCCAATCACATTACATATACACCACTCTAGTCACAAACAGACTCCCCGGAGGGAAACCTGACTCAGACAGAGGTAATCAGACCCTTATCCCAGAATTTAAAATCTGGTATTAGAAAGAGGGAGCTTCAGTATTTCTTTAGTAGGTACACTGTGAGATGAACCCCAGCCAGGAAATATTTACAGTCACATCTCCTGCTTTGTGGGGGGGGATCTGCACTGACTTACATGAAGCTAATACATGGAGCAAAGTGGAAGGAACGGAGCGTCCTTGCAGGGCTCAGCTCCCCGGCACCCCGGGTGCTGGAAACCCAGATACACTTCTGCACTGACCAAGCTTCTAGGAGTCCATGCATTTCTCTTCTCGCCTAAGTCTGTCTAATTACATTTATGTCACTTGAAAAATGTCCTCAAAATCAATAATATTCTTAAAAATTTTTTGAGAAATTTGAGAGAATATATTTCTGGCTTACAAGAAGCAAATTTCACCTGTATGAAATTCCAATTCTATGAAAATTGCCTTCTCAGTAATTTCTCTAAGTATCCTGAAGAGGGCACTGTTTCCATTCACAACTTCTGTCCTTTTTTTTAAATTTTAGTGAAACGGAGGAACTGAGCGAATTGCATGCGGTGATTGTAATTGGTTGGAACATCTGTTGAAATTGTGTTTCTGTAGAGAAAGGAAAAACTATTTTTGGAGAGTCCTGGCCAGCTTTCAAAGGCTCCTCTATTGGAGTCTTCAGTGAACTTGACCAAAAGAAATGAAGACGCTATTAGCACTGATGCTGTGGCTTCAACTGGACTGTGAGTTGAGGCGTAAGGGGGCGAGAGGATAGAGGAACTGTCCACACAATGTTCAGGGGTGGCGACGGGCTTTGGTGTGCTTCATCTGGGCTCCCGGGGAGGAACTGCACAGTGAGGCAGCCCGTGAACACCTCCTTCTGAACCATTCTCTTTGGACAGGGTTAAGTGGAGAGGTGGAAGTGGAGCAAAGCCCTCGGTCCCTGAGCACCCAGGAGGGAGAAGACCACATACTCCACTGCAATCACTCAGGCACTACTTCAGACAGAGTGCACTGGTACAGACGGGATCAGGGCAACGCCTGGAATTCCTGTTTGTGTTGCTGTCAGATGGAGCTGTGAAGCAGGAGGACTGTTAACAGCCTCACTTGATACCAAAGCCCGGCTCAGCACCCTGTGCATCGCAGCCCAGCATGACCTCTCTGCCACCTACTTCTGTGCGTGGCCACACAATGCTCCCCTGACACTGATGCTCTGTACCCAAACCTGCAGCTGGTGCTCCAACCAACACACACACACACACACACACACACACACACACACACTGCACAATCATGAGGTTTGGCTCTCTCTCTTTCTCTCTCTCTTTCTCTCTCTCTCTCTCCCTCTTTCTCTCTCTCTCCAAGAAAAATTTGAAAATGAATGAAAAAGGATGGTATTTTAACTTTTATTTTCTTATCTGTGGAAGTTTTCTTAAGAGGAAAATGGATTCAAGGGGAAAAGTCCTAAACATGTCTTTCCTGAGAATGTGAGGTCTCATCCTTTACTGCCTCACAGTCGAAACCCATTAGTCTTCCGTCACAGAGCAACTCTACATGCAGTGAAGCTGTCACAAATAATTCCTCTGAAATATGGAGTCATTATTTGTTTTATATGTGAATGTAACATGTGGCATTTGCCAGTGGAAGAAAAAAGAGAAAATAATTTATAAAAGAATATTCTAGGAAAGGCCCCTTACCTAGTGTTTCCTGTAAAAATATTAACTGCAGTAGTCAGGTAAGATCTATGTGATCTAAAGATCCGTTTACCGCCATGTGCGGAGACATCTTTTTATAGAACTTTGAAAGAAAATAAAAAGGTTAATTGAAAAGGCCTGAACCCATGTCACTGAGTGAAAACACGTGTATACCTGGTCTATAACCCAAGGATACAAATACTCTTGTGTCTCTTATTTTTCTGAGTAATCATTAAAGAAACCTCCTGCCAAATAAACAAGAAGTTCATATCCTCTTCCTCTCTCTCTCTCTCTTTCTCTCTCTGCCTTGCCCACTACCACCCCTGACTTGTCTAAGAATCCAGGAGACTTAAGACACTCAGAAAAGGATTATCACAGCTTGCATGCCCAGCATTGGCCCTCACCTTGTTTCTTGCTGATGTTCAACCTCCCCGTGGTCTGAGGGGGAATGTAAGACAGCTGCTGGTGCTGATGCACAGCTGGAAGATGATCCGCTCCCTCGGAGACAGTTTGGACAAAGTTACCTCCTGCCTGGGCTGCAGACTATGCTCATCTCCTTCACAGACACATGACCCCAGCCCTAGATAACCAAAGAATGCTGGGTACAGATGGGTTCTGGCACTAATATCATGGGCCCACTCTGACCTCTCTTCCACCTCCTGTGATCAATATCTTTTGTTTTCCATCTCAGAACCAAAGGACCTGATTTCACTCACTTCCTCTAGAGTGACCATAGGGTTATGCATTGATCTGCTTAGGGAAAGATACTCTTAGTAACCCCTGGGAACCCTGTGGCCCCATTCTGACCAAAGCTACCTTCAGTGGCTCAGAGGTGATTTGTCCCCCAAAATGAGACTCTGCAGAGTGACTAATTTCAGTTTTCTGTTGGAGGCCACTCATAATGATTCCATGGTATCAACACTTACTAAGGAATACTACCCTCAGTGAATCTGCAGTGATTTTCTTACTGAATAACAGAGCTAACCAAAACACTATCAATGGTAGGTACTCAGGTTTTATAAGTAAATTAAGCACAATTTAATAAAATGAAATAAAATTACATAGTAAGATCTAATCTTCTTACTAAGCCATTGATGAAAACATTTTACTTAAAAGCAAAGAAAATAGTGTCTACTTTGATATAACCTAGATTTATCTTCTTCTAGGTCTTGGTGCACCTTAACTTGTCCCGTATTATTCTTGTCCAAAAATAGTTTATAGTGGGTGGTCATTCCCTGGTTAGGGAACCCTTATAAAACTCTAGGACATGACTAATTTTTGCTCATACACCATTATAGACTGATTATTTGTGTCTCCTCAAAATGTGAATGTTGAAACCCTACCCATGATGTAATGGTAGGAGGAGGTGGGGCCTCTGGGAGTGATGAGGTCCTGAGAGGGAAGCCCTCATAGATGGGACTAATGTCCTTACAAAAGTCAGAGGAGAACTTCCATTCTCTCTCTCTCTCTCTCTCTCTCTCTCTCTTTCTCTCTCTCTCTCTCTGCCAGGTGAGGGTACAACTAGAAGATGGAAGTTCTGAAGAGGGCCCTCAATAGAACCTTACCACACTGGAACCCTGACCTCAAACTTTCACCTATAGACCTGGGAAAGAGAATTTTCTGTTGCTTAAAAATGCCTCAGTCTGTGACTTTGTTCTAGCAGACCGAACTAAGACACACACGTTCTCAAAGTCACAGTATCAATTCTTTAATGTTTTAGAGGCTTTGCCTCCTCCATCACTCCACATGATGTTGGTGCCCAAGGTTCCTGAGATCTAGGATCAATGGTTTGTGCGACAGCGCTGCTCCTTCTTTTGCCAGCAGTCTGTGTGCTTAGTCTGCGGGTTTGATCTGCTCCTCTCTTCTTTGCCATGGTAAAGCTTGTTGATGAACTGGGTCAGTTACTAATTGAACCCCGAGCTCAAATGAGGTGCCGCCACTATAAAGAATTAAGGACCCTGTGACACTGAGAAAATCAAGAAAATCCTCAGTGGACACAAAGGTCAGGGATCCTACTCCTCAGCCACTGCATGCACAGTAATGCTCGTGTGTGTAATTACAGTACACTGTCTTCATCTTTCAGGAATGTGTAAGGAGTAAGGGATAGCCACAAACACTGAAAAATAGATTGAGTTACATCCCATGTTTAAATCAACATTACAATTCTAAGTAAAATTGTTAAGCTGGAGTATGTATCCAACACAGCCAGGCTACTTGGTCCATATTACTTAACCTAGCCAAAGATATTGCCGTTCCATCCTTCGTTTGCCTTATATTGTCTCCTTTGAACTTCTTAGCAATAGAATGTTTTTATTTGTGATGGGAGGGACCACTTGGTTGACAAATACAAAGGGCTCGATCGACTAGGCAAATAGGAGAAAATATGCTACAAGAGAATTTTTAGCTAAAAAGTTCTACTTTTTATACCAAATTCATAAATGTGGGATCCTCATAAATGACACTGTGGCTTCAAGCAAGTTGTAAGGTGCAAAGATACAGAGATCCATCCCATTCTGTTCAGGAATCTTCTAGGTCCTAGAAAAAAAGAAATAAAGTCAGAGACCATTGCATACATTACTTAACTCATGTTTCCTTGTAACTATCAGGAAACAGAAAAAAAAATGATTATTCACTAAAAGTCTATCTTTTTTTTTTTTTGCGGTACTGGGGATGAAACCCAGGGGCATTCTACCTCCGAGCTACACCCCCAGTCCTACTTTTTATTCTTTATTTTGAAACAGGGTATTGCGGTAACTCCAGCGGACGATCTACTCCATGGTTTCTGCCATGGAAGGTCGCTGCACCAAGCAGCTTCCTGACAAAACAGCCTGTGGTTCCAGCCACAGGCGGTCGCTGCACCAGGCAGCTTCCTAACAATGGTCTTCTCGCACGAAACAACACGAAGTCTGATATGGTAATTTGCAAAATAGTTACATTTAATAATTGGGGGGTCGGGGAGGAGATAGAGATGGCAAAGTCTCCCGGAGCTCTATAGCCAGGGCCTCATTTTTATAGGAATTTTAAAAGTTAATCAAACCCAGCAATTATCAGCAGAAGGAATCAGCAATTATCACAGGTTGCAGTAAAAATTAATCGAACAGAGATCAGCAATTATCTCAGGTTTCGGTAAGGATTAATCAAACAGGGATCAGCAATTATGTGACAAGCCTAGGGGAAGGAGGGATTGACCATTAGCACCTTGAAGATTACACCAGGTCCCTTGGAATGTGTCCGTTTGCGGACAGATCCCACGCAGCCAAATACCATGTATCTAAACTGGGCTGGTCCAAGATGATAATCTCAGTGTGCCTCTAAGACAGGCCTTGGCCCTCAACAACAGGGTCTCACTAGGTTGCAGAGGGCTTCACTAAGTAGCTGAGGCTGGCCGCAAACCCGGATCCTCCGGTCTCAGCCTCCCAAATACTGGGATTATAAGCGTGTGCCACCACACCCGGCTTAAAAGTCTATTTAAAGTAGGAGTTTAAATAGACTTTTGTGAAACAGGAGACAGCTCTAACAGCTAATTTGGTACTTTTTTTAAAAAAAAGGTATTCGATAAGAGGACCATGGCTTCTCCTATTATTGAAAACAGATTTTTAAATTTTTTCAAAGAAAGAAGAGAGAGCAAGATTGCAAACAAGAGCTCTAAGCATGGTGGGGTATCATCTCAGACCTGCTGAAGCTGTAGAAGAGAGAGAAGTTGTTAATAAACTCAAGCGCTGTCTTTGGGAGTGGAATTTACAGTTTCTCTCCTCTTCCACTGTTTCTTCATCTATAGACTCGGAGCAATAACTGTGCTGCTTTCTCACTCCCAGGAATGACTTTGAAAAAAATGACATGCTCACTGAAGCTACCAGTCAACAAAACTGTACCAAAAACCATTCTATCTAAATACAGCTGTTTCTTCCACACTCCATCACAAGGCTATTTTCACACAGTCTCATGTTCTCTACAACCCAAGGATGACACTAAAAGAAAAATTTCAGGGTAGAATCTCAGAAAAAATTTATCTGTAGGCTCTTACCTGGATTTACCTCAAGACTACCCAAGTGTGCTTGTCAATCAGAAGAATATCATATATTTTCCTGTATTAATTGCAAGTTTCTTCTCCCTCCATTTTTGTGGTTTTGTTTTTGTTTTATTAAGTTGTGACATTTATTTAAACTTTGCCCTTTTCAGGATTGATCAGGACAAATTTCACCATCAGGAAATCCCCAAGTTAAATGTTATACAGAAATAACTGAGAACACATTTTTCTGTTCTCCCAGCAAGATGAACAAGTACCTCAGATACCAATTTCATCAGGTTTTCATCCCAAACTTCTAGAAAAATAATAATCTTGATTCAGTCAGGCTCTTAAGTGAAAATATCTTAGAAATTACAATTACAATATAAAAACTGACCTTAACATTTCACCATTTGGATCCTCCTAAGAAACAGCATATTTTAAATAGAAAAATAAAAATAAAAATACTTATTGCTCTAGATTTCCCCAGAGTTGTCATGGGCTACTATTCAGCTTCCACAGCAATTTACAGGCAGGTTTGGGGAAGGTCAGCAATAGCAGTGTACAGAGCAAAAGCTCCTGCCACCAGACAGAGCCTCCAGGACTGTCTATAATAACTTCCATATTCAGACAAAATGAAATTCAACATGAAAAACTGATTTAGTTTTTCATGTTGAATTTCTGAGTCAAGCGAAGGCTCCACTCTTACAGATTAGGCAGACAGAACAACTTGGACCTTGTATTTATAAATATTCACAATGTGTCATAAATTCCAAGTTTCCTGAACTGTTACCAAAGCGAGTTTCCTTGTTAATGTCTGCATGTCAGGAAATTCTTATTTTGCATTTGTGAACTCAATTTCTGTATGGTTACATAATCAGACAAGAGATGTTACATCAGATTTCCTATAACCTTTCCGTAGCACTTATTGGCAAGTCTTCACATACTGATTACCATATTGGAACAATTTCACAAGGAAACCATTCATGACAGGAAAAAAAAATCATTGCTAAATACAATCTAATTTAGTGAAGGAATAATATTCATTAAAGTTCCATAATCTCCTCCTTCTTATAGGAGGTTTCTCGGATTCTAGAAATGAACGTTTAGATCTTCTTAAGGTCAAGAATATAAACAGACCCCAAAACAGATAAATATGACTCAGAATTCATTCATTTGAAATTTAAAACATAAAAAGTTAAGTTACTCTCACCTCCCTTCCTGACCTCTTTCCTGACTTATGAGTTTGTAGAGCTTTTTACTTTTTTTTCCCAGAACCACTTACTGTCACTGAAAACATATTAAACTAAAAGATAGAATACAGCCATTCAAAACTGAACCAGTCGATTATAAGCATGTGATGTTGTAGTAAGAAAATATTATCAAACGCGATGATTTCCTGCACACTAGAACATGCTTACGCAAGTAAGTTCACCCCACTAGCACTATCGCGGATGGTTCCTGCGATGCTAATCTCAGCTCTGGCTCTTCTAGCCACTGACCAAAGCGTCTACCAACAATAAGCTCCATGGACTCTGGATTCGTTCTGATCAGCACCAGTTGCCAAGTCTATTACTATAGTAATTAGGAAAGGACAAGCTTTTCTCAACTGTGCCATTCATGTCCCAGGAAACGCATTTAAAACAAATAAACTTCCCCCTTTTTTTTGAGGGGAGATCCAAGGGATTGAACTCAGGGGTGCTCTACCTCTGAGTTACACCCCTCACCCTTTTTATTTTGAAACAGGGTCTCACTAAGTTGCTGAGCTAGCCTCAAACCTTCAATCCTCCTGTTTCAGCATTCTAAGCACTGATATTACAGGTGTGCACCACAACACCTGGCTAAGAACCTTCCCCTTCCCTTGAAAGTACTTTCTACTATGTTGCATAGATTTGGGTATGAACTATTCTCTTTTTTTCATTGCTTTTAAAAGAATTGGTTATTTTTTCTTTTAATATTATCTCTGCTCCAAGGCGTATCTAGAAGTTCATTTCTTAATATAAAAAGAGCTAATAATTTTCAGCTTTCATTATCAATTTTTATGTTTATTGAAATTTGATCAGAGAATATACCTATAACAGTTCTTCTTTTTAAATTTTTCTAACATTTATTTTGAATCCAAATACATAATCATAATTAATTTTATTTGAATGTTACAAATGTATGTATGTGTCTTAACATCTTTGATCGTATCATTCAATTCTTCTATGCCCTTGGTTTTTTTATATTGAAGCTGTTACATTCTTTAAAAGGTTTATTGAAATCTTCCATTAATTTTATCTTGTTTTTCTAGAAAATTGATTTTATTTCATTTATTTAGCTGCAATATTTTTGGTGTATATGACTTATGACTTATCCCTTCATAAAGTCTTTTTAGCATTACATAATGTCCAGAAAATCATCCATTTCTTCTAAATTTTTGTCATATAATGTCCTTCCTCATCCTGTGGGGTATAGCCTGCTATTTTGTCCTCAATATCCATTCTGGTTTTTCCCCCTCCTTTATTCTGCCCCCAAATAAAGCCTATTTTCCCAGACTTCTTTGCAGCAAGGTATGGCCACAAACTGAGTTCTGGTGGATAAAATGTAAGTGTAAATATCATGGGGTCATTTCTAGGAATTTCTCTAAGATTCAACATGCAAGATCTTCAGACTCTCCCTGCTGCTTCAACTTCCTCCTCTCTTGCTGGAGTTGTTGATCTTCTGAGAGTCACTCACAACCTTCTCTTCGTCTATACTGTTGTCATGGTTAGCTATAGAATGTCCCTTGAAGAGCTCGTCTATTGGTGTTTGCATTTGAGGCAATTCAGTCATGAGGCTTGTAATCTCATCAGTATATAAATCCATTGTAATGGATTTATCTGAGTGGTAACCTAGGCCGGTGGGGTGTAGCTGGAGAAGGTCGGCCCCTGGGGGTGTGGCCTCAGGGATTGTGCTTGTGTCTTTGATTTCCCTTGCTTTCTGGCTCTCTTGCTTCTGATCTCCATGATGTGAGAGCAGAGCCTTGCTCTTTCTCTCTCTCTCTGCTTCCCACTGCTATGCCCTGGGCTCTGAAGAAGACCCAGCCTGACATAGACTAAACTCCAAGATATCCAAAAATCTGTGAGTAAGTAAATCTTCGTTCCTCCAAGATGTATGGCCAGTCATTTTGCATTGTATCAGTGAGAATGCTGACTGAGACGGACCCATGAACCTCCTTCAGTGAGATCCCCTCCGCAGGTATACAGTTCTCAATTCCCAGCTTCTTTCCATGAACTCTTTCAAGAAAGCAAAGTATTTTCAGATATTTTTATAAGACATCATTTTAAAAGACCATAGTGTCATTTCTACTCTACTCTGGCTAAAACATATTGGAATAGATAGATCATTTTGCAAAGCTAGAGCCTCTCAGAGATCCAGATGGGAAGCAGGTAAAAGTTCCCTTTGCATTGAATAGACAATCTGTGTTGTGGTTTTTATTAGCAGCATGACTTGCTCAGCATTTTAGACTCAGGATTCATGATAAAAAATTGCCCTGAACCCTCAGGCTTTGCTCTTGATATGCAAATTTCAAAAAGAAAAGTATCAGGTGCTTGGTTCTTTTTTTTTTCTTTTTTTGCAGTACCGGGGATTGAACCCAGGGGCGTTCTACCTCCACGCTACACCCCCGGCCCTATTTTTTATACTTTATTTTGAAACCGGGTCTCACGAAGTTGCAGAGGGCCTCACTAAGTAGAGAGAGAGAGAGACAAGGAGAGAGAGAGAGAGAGAGAGAGAGAGAGAGAGCTGAGGCTGGCCATGAACCCAGATCCTCCGGTCTCCGCCTCCCAACGTACTGGGATTACAAGCGTGCGCCACCACGCCCGGCAGGTGCTTGGGTCTCACAATTCAAAAATACTTTCACCAAGTGCTGTGTGCATGCATGTCCCTATCACTCTGAACTAGATTATGATGTGAGACTACGATGCACTAATAAAAGTATATACATAAAAAGGGATATTTTCTCCTCTTACAGGGTTTTATGTCCATTTTGAAATAGGAAAATCAAAAATCTGACTCTTCAGTCTCTTTGGATTCTTTTGCAATCTCCTTTTCCTGGATCAAATAGGTCTACCTCCAGAATTTATGACAAAAGGGCTACAGGAGAAAAATGAATTTGAAAGAAGGAAAATATGATATTTGAAATGAATTATCCTACTCCATTTAGAATGGGAGACCTAATAATACAATAGCATGAACACCATATTGGTGTCAGAAGGAATTCCTAGGCAGTCAAATTCTTCTAGTATGGGCACTATGCCCTTAGGCAAATTTCATAATATACTTAAGCCTAATTTTTCTCATCAAAAAATGTGGAAAAGATAATACCCACTTGCTAACGGTATATAACATTTAAAATGAAATGATATATATGTCAAGTCAATAATACACATACCAGACCTTCTAGAACAGAGTTTTGTTTATTGGAAGAAAATCATAAAGATGAGAGAAGGAGCGGGTGTATGGTTCTCCCAGGGGCAGCACACACCTGCCATATTCTGGGGCTGCGCACAGCACTCTAGCAGAGCTAGTGTCAGACCCTAAGAAAGAGATCTCAGTCTTGAGGCATGGAAATTTTAAGCTGCATTATTGAGGAAGCGCCAGGACTTACCCTGGCATAGGGGCTAGGCTTCAAAGTATGTGATTATAGCAATATAAAGGAAATTTGTAGCCTCCAGACCTGATCTGTCACCTCAGCACTCTTCCAAAATTGATTGACCCAAGCATTAGGCTGTAGCTCTATCAGGAGAATCAATTTCTTCTCTGGAAGGCCAGCTGGCAGGGAATCAATTATCTTTACCTTTCAGTATGTGAAATCCACAAGCACAGAGCCCAACAGGTATTTGGTGTAAATGTAGACGAATGTGTGTGGCCATGGGGACAATGTCAGCAGTCCCTTCGTAATGTATTTGTCCAGAAAGTGTGTTTGTCCTCAGACCAAATAATTAATTTATTCAACAAGTGTTTATTGATCCACTATGTGCCAGGCTCAGTTCTAGACATGAGCTATATCTTTAAAAACATGCAAAAAGATATTAGCTTAGACAAAGATTGAATTTGTTTGGGGGGGGGATACTGGGGATTGAACCCAAGGGCATTCTACCTCTGAGCTACAGCCCAGTCCTTTTTGTTTTTTTGTTTTGAAACAGGGTCACGCTATGTTGCTAAAAGAGTCTCACTACTTGCTGAGACTCCTGGAACCTGCGATCCTCCTGTCCCAGCCTCCCAAATACTGGGACTACAGGTGTGTGTTACCATGTCCAGCTTTAGAGATTGAATTTAATAAAACAAATATTATAAATAAATCATACAGTACATAAGAAGATGAGTTTATGGGGACAAATCAGAGCAGGTTAGTGAGTGCTGGGCAGGGCTCAGGATTCCCCCTGAAATTTGAGGTAGGACATCAGTGTAGGCTCACCAGGAGGATAACATTTGAGAAAACCTTTGAAGAAGATGAAAGGAGTGAGCCTTGAGGATATCTGGGGCAAGAGCTTTCCAGGAAAAGGAGAGAGTCCAGTCCTAAGTTAGGATATGTCTAACTGGCTAGATGAAATGAAAAACCCTAGGGCCAGGTGTGGTGGTGAATGCCTGTAATCCCAGTGCTTGGGAGGCTGAGACAAGAGGATCGCAGGTTCGAGGATAGCCTCAGCAACATAGCAAGACTCCCAGCAACCTAAGGAGACCCTGTTTCAAAATAATAAATAAATAAATAAATATATAGGGTTGGTGGTGTAACTCAAAGGTAGAGTGTCCCTGGGTTCAATCCCCAGTACCACCACACACACACACACACACACACACACACACATACACACACAATGGAAGGAAGAAAGGAAGATTAGAAGACCTACAAGAATTTGAGGAAGAAATGATGTGATCTCACCTCCATTGAAAAGTCTCTCTCTAGCCAGACGTGGTGGCGCATGCTTGTCATCCCAGTACTTGGGAGGCTGAGACTGGCGGATCCGGGTTCGCGGCCAGCCCCAGCTACTTAGTGAGGCCCTCTGCAACTTAGTGAGACCCTGTTTCAAAATAAAAGAATAAAAAATAGGGCTGGGGGCGTAGCTCAGAGGTAGAATGCCCTTGGGTTCAACCCCCAGTTCCGCAAAAAAAAAAAAAAGAAAAGTCTCTCTCTGGCTGCTGTGCCAAGAATACAAGTGGCCACGATGAAAGCAGGAAATATTGTTTAATTGACATCAGAACCGATGGTGCCCGAGTTACTCTGAGCCCAGAGGCTTCTTCCACAAGGAAAGCCCTTTCAAGGACAGCTGCTGCTGATGGAGGGATGGAGACACAGTTGATAGCCTGGCTGGGGACTCCTAACCGTGGATCACCTGTGAGTTTGGGGAAAATATTAGGAAGGAGTTCTGATTTCAGCCACAAGAAGGTTTGTTGTGGAGGCATCTTCCAGAAGACAATATTGGTACTTTCTTCTGTTATGCAAGACTCGCTGCTCAAAGTCAGGCTTGTTAAGGACCTTTGAAAATTGTCCTGTGGTGATGAGGGTAATGGAAAAGTTGGAGCAGAGGGAAAATGAAAGTCAAACATGTCTCAGTGAATGTCTGTGTATTAAAGCTCTCTGCACCTCACTGTTCTGCAAGGGTGACTAATCAACAAATGGAGAAGAATGTTCAGTCCCTGCGCTTCCAGGAGACACAGGCCTTTGGCAGAACTGTTTACATGATTTATGGAGCCCAATGCAAATAAAAATGCAAAACTTCTTTGTTCAAAATTTTATTAAGTCAGTGACAGTAGAGCCTTAAACTAAGCAGAGGGTCCACTGAGCATAAAGTCCTATGAGATGGCCTGGGTTTCACACCCCTGGAGCTGACGGTGGTCTTCAGCTTCTGAATCCCTTCCTCAAATAAACTGCTTAGATACTGATGTTACAGATAGGAGCATGGGGGGAAAAACTCACATTAATTTGATAATAGTCCAACTGAGTGGTGTAAAGTGAGGGGAGATTAACCTCCACCTCCCTCTGAGCTGGAGAAAAGCCTTGTTCTCCTGGCATCGCACATTGAATATAAACCCTTTGACTAGGACCCGAGCAGTAGCAGAGATCTATCTAGGAGAGATCTATCTGCAAAGGAAAAATATACATAAAGAGGCTAATAGGCAAGCCACATAAAGGGCCGAGTTTTTATCATGAGATTTTTTTTACAGCCTCACAGCAAGAAGCTTCCATTGTCCTGGCCTACAGATGCTGTCTAGGCAGAATCCCCATGAGAAACTGCTTCATCATTAAAAATCATTCAGCATAGACAACCTGGGGCTTTCTGCTGAGGGCCTTGATCATTTTCTCTTCTAAGGCAAGGAGCAAAGATGTAAGGAAGTAACCTTTTACCAGGCGTGGTGGTGCACACTTGCAATCCCAGTACTTGGGAGGCTGAAACAGGAGGATCGCAGGTTCGAGGCCAGAGAGCAGTAACTTAGTGAGACCCTGTTTCAAAATAAAATAAAAATAAAAATGGCTGTGGGTGCAGCTCAGAGGTAGAATGCCCCTGACATCTACTCCCAGTACCACATACACACACAAAAGCAATAACCTTAGAAAGGTATATGCCCTAGTTAAATTCCCAGGCTCTGACATAAAAAATATTTACGCGCTGCATAACAACATTTTGTTCAAAGACAGTTGAGATATACAACAATGATTCCATAAGATTATAATGAAGCCGAAAAATTCCTCTCACCTGAGCACAATGCACTACGCATGTGTTTGTGGTGATGCTGGTGTGAACCAACCTATCACACTGCCAGTCATACAAAAGTATAGCACACACAATTATATACACTATGTAATACTTGATAGTGACAATAAATATGTTTCTGGTTGTGTCCTTCTTAAAGAAAATAAGGACATTAAAACACCATGACCCCAAAATGTATCTTTCCTTTCCCAGAAACCTAGCCACATTAGGGGAACAACAAGAGCAGGCTCAGACCTGAGTGTCTGCATAAATACTCTCTTGAAGGACACTGTCTCTTTCTCACATAAGTTGCAAATACGACGGGTTAATGTTGTCTGTAGGAGCTGCTTTCTTGCATGCACACCAGGACAGCTGCTCCTTGGGATGCCGGTCGTACAAGGAACAAAGCAAACTAAGAACACAATGATGTCATTGTTTCTGTAGCCTAACTTTAAACCCCTCTCCTGCAGTAACTGGCTCGGATCAGAGCAGCATGGAGGGGGAAGTTCTTGTCCAGCTGGATGCTCCTGGACAAAGCATCATGGGGGAATGGAGGCATCATGTGAAAACAGAGGTGCACCTGTCCAGCTCATCACCACTTAACTTCCTGGAGATGCACCTGTCCAGCTCATCACCACTGAACTTCCTGGAGATGCACCTGTCCAGCGCATCACAGCTGGACTTTCTGGAGATGCCTGTCTAGCGCATCACCACTGAACTTTCTGGAGACGCACCTGTCTAGCTCATTACTACTGGACTTTCTGGTGACTTTCCCACTGTATCTTCCCCAAATATTAATTATGTACCATGTGATACTCTGATAATATACCTGTAATTAAAATATCTTATAAGTCAATAATAAAACATTACTATTCCAGGGGAAAATTTGGCCATTTCCCAAAAGTCATACAAATGGCCAATTTATAGATGTATACAAATTTTTAGCAATCAAAGAAACATAAAAAATAATAATGTGATTCATTTTTCCACCTATCAAAATAGTAAAAGTTACACACACACACACTCATAGAATTCCTCCTCATTCTTTTTCTGTTATTCCAAGGACGTCCCCTGCCCCTTCCCAAATGGGCACCACTCCTCCTGAACCACTCACTATGTAACCAGAAATAAAGATTGCAAATGCTCAAACTCTAAGCCAATTCACTTCTAGCCTAAGTACAAAATTGTATGCTTGAAGAGTTTTTCCAGTTCCGAAAAAGTAGACAAAATGATGCCAGCACTGAGAAAGAAAACAGAGAGGAAAGAGGAAGCAATCAAGAACACCAGAACAAGATGAAGGGGAGGAAACTCCACTTTACAGGACGACTTCAGTGAAATTGCACCATCACCATTGACCAAATCTTCAAGTCCAGATAACAAAAGGAGTATGTGTTCCCTCAGAATTACCCTCTTCTGGGAGACAGAACCAAAGAAATATCTTGAGTCACTACCATCTCCAACAGAAAGTTTTGCAAATGTGAAATGTGGTGATAACAGGAGAATGAATCGATAGATCAAGCAATAGACAAACTGAGAAGTAATTGCTCCCTTGCTATGACACTACATTTTTAATAGCACAATTAACTCATGGGTCAAATTTCAGATTTATTCTTATATTTCTAAAGTTAGTCCTATTTTGTCGCTATGCTGATGCAGCATTAACTTGGGCCAAATATTTACTGTAGCACCTCGCCATTGGGCATTTGGTCAAAATGTGTTTTCAGTGTACATGCTGTTGTAGGGAGATAATTAGATGTATGAACAAGAATTCTATGAGCATACACTTAGCACTGCATTATTTATAAAAATGAAAAAGTGGAAACAACTGTCTAAAATTCTGACATGTTGTGATTCTAAGTTCCAGTGGAAATTATTCTCATTTAGAGTACATGTCCTAGAAACAACAGGCTTATTAGGGATGTAGTGAGTCCCCTTTACCCAAAAGGACCAAATTATACCCAACACTTCTGTTTGGAATGAGGGCAGTAGGAAGAACAGAGTTTTTAAAGGCAGATGACTGTTTTATAACCTGTTTGTCAACTAGTCACACGGGGACGCTATTCCCCAATTCAATTATAATTTATGCATGAATTCTTTTTTTTTTTTTTTTTTGGCAGTACCGGGGATTGAACCCAGGGGCATTCTACCTCCCAGCTCCACCCCTTGCCCTATTTTTTTTTATTCTTTATTTTGAAACAGGGTCTCACTAAGTTGCCGAGGGCCTCACTAAAGTAGCTTTACATGAATTCTAAGTAGAACTGTAATCCCTTTGTTTCTTCATTTCAATAGAGATCCCTCCTACAGGCCAGAGACACCAACAATGAGCTCTTCTCTGCACTAATCCTGATCTTAATGTTTGGTAAGTGCATTCTATTATAATACTTTTATTTTTTCAAAATAATAAAAACTTACTCTAAAAAATACGACTCTGGTCAAACCCATAAAGCAAGCACTTTTTGCCCCTATAGGAGGAGCCAGTGGCAACTCAGTCAAACAGAGGCCAAATAATCGTCTCTGAAAGAGCATCCGTGACTCTGGATTGCAACTATACATCCAGAGGGTACCCCACCTTTTTCTGGTATATCCAGTACCCCAACAAAGATCTGCAGTTTCTTCAGAAGGAGACGATGGAAAACAGCAAAAACTTTGCTGCCAGAAATATCAAAGAATGAACCTCCCCCCTTGTGAAATATTCAGTTCGGGCATCAGACTCATGTGTAGACACATTGCTGAAGATGCCGGAGGAGCCGTACGAAAACCTCACCGGCCCACACGAAATATGCATGGAGGCTGCAAAACCCAAGTTGGGGAGCACCATTCTCTCCCACACAGACAGTCCTGTTGGGGCACTGTTAGAAGATAAGGGAAAACAAAATCATCTACAGATGCCTCTACTTCCAGGGCTACAGGGCTTTCTTTGGCTGAAACTGGGGTCAGGGAAGAAGGTGTCCGATAACGTCCCTGCTCCCTCTTAGGTCAGCTCTCTCTTGTGCTTGAGGCTTCCTGGCATGATGCTTAGGAATGACAATCTAATGACTCAGATGCCAGTTCTGGCTCTACTGCTTATTAGCTATGCAAATTTGGCCAAGTAAATCAATGTCTCAGAGCTTTAGTTTTTCATCTGTGAAACAGAAATTAAAATAATCACACAAATATAACATGGGGAGGAAGTGAGAGAAGGTTTTTTTTTTGGTTTTTTTGTTTGTTTGTTTGTTTGTTTTTGCGGTACCAGGGATTGAACCCAGGGGCATTCTACCTCCAAGCTACACCCCCGGTCCTATTTTTTATCCTTTATTTTGAAACCGGTCACACGAAGTTGCAGAGGGCCTCACTAATTAGCTGAGGCTGGCCCCGAACCCGGATCCTCCGGTCTCCGCCTCCCAAGTACTGGGATTACAAGCGTGCGCCACCAAGCCTGGCCTGAGAAGGTAGTTTTAAAGGGCAGATAAGGATCCGAAGCTTTGTTGGAACTAACAAGTCCCACCATAGCGGTTCTGCTACCTCACAGCAATCTCTCTGCCTGGTCCTGACCTTCCTAACAGGGCGTGGTCAGCCCACTGCTTAACAGACCACACCCCAGCCCAGCCAGGCCCCAGGTCAGGATGATCAACTGTTATCTTCTCGCCCACTGGTCCCTACCTCACGCCACACACAAAAAAATTAACTGCAAGTGGGTCATAGACCTAAATGTAGAAACTAACATTATAACATTCTTAGAAGAAAACACAAGAGTATCTTTTCATGATCTTGGGCTAAGCAATGATTTCTTAGATGTGATACCAAAAACACAAATATAATAAATATTTGTAAATATTTATACATATAAAAATATGTAAATATTTGTAAATAAAATAAACTGTTGATAAGTTGGACTTTGGCAAAATTAAAATTGTTTGTACTTCTAAGGATATCATCAAAACATGAAAAATAACCCCCACAAAATAGGAGAGAGCATTTGCAAATCTTACATGTCATAGATCTAATGGTAAGGGAGGTTGTATGGATGTATGTGTGTGTATGGTGCTGGGGGTCAAACTTAGGGCTTTGCACATCCTACAAGACAAGCATGATAAGGGATTTGTCTCCAGAATATATAAGGAATTCTTACAACCCAATAATAAAAGACACAAACTAAACAACGAGCAAAGTAGCTGGATGCTATGACTCACATCTATAGTCCCAGGATTTGGGAGGCTGAGACAGGAGGATCGCAGGTTCGAGGCCAGTCTGGACAATTTAGTGAGACCCTGTTTCTAAATTAAAGAATAAAAAGGGCTGGGAATATAGCTCAGAGGTAGAGTACCCCTGGATTCAGTTCCCAGAACCCCCCAAAAAAAGAGCAAAGGATTTAAATAGACATGTTTCACCTAGGTATGATGGCACACACCTGTAATCCCAGCTACTCTGGAGGCTGAGGGAAGAGAATCGAAAATTTGAGGCCATCCTAAGCTGTCGGGGGCATCCCTCGGTCTCTCGGGGCCAGCCAGAGAGAGAGAGAGACACGAAGCTGATGAGGGAACAGACACCGGACGGTTAGAGAAAACCATACCTCTAACCGGAAGCCATGTCTGGCATGAACTCGTTTATTAGAAAGCACACCTCTCTTTTATAGTGGGGGCAGTACAGGAAGTTCGCAATGAGCAGGCTGTGACACCACGCTTTCCTGGGGACCTCTCATAGGTAAAGGCACCTGTTGTCTATGAGTACGGAACCAATCACAGCCCTCCTTAGGTCACTTCCGGAACCACCTGCGGAACCTCCCCCTGGGGAATTCGCCAGCGCCATCTTTGCCATTAATATGCTGAATTACTGCCACGTGGGAGAGGCCCGGTACTACAGAGCAGGCTTCTGCCAGTCCACCAGGCCCTTTCATGGCACTGGGTAGAGGGCCCAGCACTAAGCAACTTAGCGAGACCCTGTCTCAAAAAACAAACAAAAAAAGTAAAAAGGGCTAGGGGTGTATTACTTTGAGCAGTAGTAGAGTTCTTGCCTCACTTGCAGGAGGCCCTGGTTCAATCCCCAGTACCACTAAGTGAATGAATGAATGAATGAATGAATGAATGAATGAAGACATTTCTCCAAAGAAGTTTATGAGTGGTTAATAAGAGCATGAAAAGGTCCTGACCATCAGCCATTAGACAAATGCGAATAAAAATCACAAGATACTACTTCGCACTGAGTAGAATGCTATAACTTTTTTCAAAAGATAGTAACAAGCGTTATCAAGGGTGTGGAGGAATTAGAACCCTCATACATTACTGGTGGGAATGTAAAACGATGCTGCCTGTTTGTCAACACCTCAGAATGTGAATCGGAATCATCATATGGCTAAGTAATTCCAATCCAAGATACGTGTGTCCACACAAAAACATGTATGTGAATTTTTATAGCAGCATGATTCATAGTAGACAAAAAGTGGAAATAATGCAAATAGAATGTGGCATGTCCATGTAATGGATTATTATTCGGTCATGAAAAAGTATGAAGTACTGACACATGCGGCAACATGTATCAGCAAAAATCAACCTTTTTCCCTCTGCTAAATGAAGAAAAAGCCATGCACAAAATTCACATATATTTCATTTACATAAAATTCCCAGAATAGGCAAATGCATAGAGAAATCAGATTGGTGATTAACAGGAGTTGGAAGAAGGGATCAAAACGAAGGGGTTGTTTAATAAATATGGAGTTTCTTTTGGGGCTAATGAAAATTTTCTGAAACTAGATAGTGATGAGGGTTGTACAGCATCATGACTGTTTTGAAGGCTACCTAAATATATACTTTAAAACAGTTAAAAGAACTTTATGTTGTGTAAATTTTATCTCAGTAAAAAAGAAGACAACCAAAATTCAAATTGTGATTGTAGTGACTGGGAGGAGTAGTTCTGAAAAATTAAATTTTCACTATTCCATTGCAAATAGTATCAATAAGAATATGAAAAATGGAATCACTAAGGAAACCCACAGCAGAACAGAAGGTAGACTAACTCACGTGCTAACCAAAAATTATAAAAATATTGACCATCTGACATATAGATCAAGGGGAATAGCAAAGAAGACATGAGCCTGTAAGGGAAGCACTAAAAAGTGAAAACCCAGAATAAAGCAAAAGCTTAAAGAAAATATGAAGTACAACATAAAGGGCATTTTAGAACAATTTGGAGAAAAGGGGCTGGTAGAGTGAGGGAGGTTGATTTACACATTAAGGAAAACAGAATATTGTTGGCACAGAAACAGAAGTAGTGTCTCGGCCCCTGGTTTCATTCTCTAGTCTCCATCAAGCAGAATACTTTTCAAAGTGATAAAGAATAAAGGAAGACATAGAAAATTCTGACAGATAAAGGGATCCTAAGAGAGAACTAGATGCTTTCAAAATAATCAAGTCATCCAGATCATTTAAATGAATTCCCCAAATGCAGAAAGAGTTTGCAGGCGTGCTTTGAGAGGCACTGGAACCTCCGGGGAAATGACGGAACTCCCAAGCCCATGAACTCTGAAAAGATGATTGACACCCAACAAAAGTTCAAGAGCTGATTGTTAACACGTAACCTGTGAGCTCCTAGAAAACAGTGATCGCAATGAACCAGAACAAGTTTACTAAAGGCATTTTTAAAGCAAGGCTGCTAAATTCAAGAAATTTCCATAGATTTAAATTGTCTCAAAGGTTTGTGAGACATTTGACCATTTTGTTCCTCGCTATATCATTAGGAAAAAAATTTAAATAATATCGTATATCATTTGCTAGGTAATATATTTATCACAGGCTCTACTGTACTATCCATAATAATAGATAGCATTTATCAAGGGCTGAATATATATCTGAAGTATTGCTCTAAGTACCTTGCACACATTAATTCATTTAATCTTTGCTATGACCTCATGAAGTAGGTACAGTGATTAGCCCCATGTTAAAGATAAGGAAACTTAAATGCAGAGAAATTAATCAACTTGCACAAGGATACAGAGTCAAGAAGAGGAGAGCTGGCTTACAAAGACAAGTAGACTATCTAAGGTCTGCATTCTTAACCACTATATTTCATTAACTCTCAATGCTATCTGTAATCCTCATCAGAAAACTACAAGTTTGGTATTACGCCCATTTTATAGATAAGGATACTGAGGATTGGTGTGCTGTGGTAACTTCTCAAAACTCAGTATCTAGTAAGACTCAAACTAAGTCTATTTGGCTCCAAACCAAGTTCTCTTTTCACTTGCCATTCTACATAATGCTACAGTTGGTAAATCTTTAGCTGAAAAAAAATGGCCATATATAAGGGCTAAAGATGTAACTCACTGGTGAGCACATGCTTAGTATGTGCAAAGCCCTGGGTTTGACCTCCAGCATGAAAGAGAAGAAAGAAAGAAAGAAAGAAAGAGAGAGAGAGAGAGAGAGAGAGAGAGAGAAAGAAGGGAGGGAGGGAGGGGAGGAAGGAAGGAAGTGGAAGGAAGGAAGGGGAAGGAAGGAAGGAAGAGGAAGAAGAAAGAGACTTAAAGAAACATCTCTATTGTAGTGCCACAGGATTTTATTCTCCATCTGACCTATTCAGTCATCTGATGTAAACTCACATAAGATATGCCAATCAAAGGTGAAATAGCACAGAGTTGCAATTGTAGCTAATATGTTTATCTATATCATAAGGTATAGATTGAAAGTCATTTCAACAAGCCAAAAAGATGGCTCAAAAAAGTCGAAATTAAATTTAATGGATATATATGCCATAATTTTATAAAAATCGATTGCAATATATGGAACAGGGGAACAAGGGACCTTGAATTTACAGTATTTTTTGTGTAACCCATCCAAACTAGCTCAAGGAAAAAGAGATTTTTTTAAAAGATACCGGAGAATCTTACAAAAACAATTTGTGCAAAATATAGCTATTTCTCACGGGAAGAAGAGTCATCAATTGGCTATTCTTTCTGAACTTCTCTCTGAATGTGTAATCAGCTCTCCTCTTTAAAATGATTAAATTGTTAAATTTAATCAGATCACACTGTTAAACTGTTAGATTCTACCCAATAACCCAGCTTTCATTTGCCAAGGGATGATTCAGGTTCAAACTGCACATGGTTGTACAGCTCTGGTAACAAATACTACCTAACTTCTGTTTCTGTAGCTCCAGTCCAGATTGATGAGTTTGGTATCTACCCAGATCCAATAGGCTACCGTCCAGGAAAGGAGGTCTAGATTCATCCCTTAAGGGGCCCATCTGATGGCATGGATATGGTATGGAAAGGAATCCCAAATGGGGAAAATTACTGCAATTCAAATAGTAACCAGTGTGATAGAATGACTAAATCATAGATAACAATCATAGACAAGTGGAAACCAGATGAATAAAGTCATACTCTGTAACAGTATGAGCCTTAAAACTGTAACAAGTCCAGAAAAGAAAGATAAGACTAAAGGAGTCTGAAATAATACCATGTATAGAAATAGGGATGTCATATGAAGAAATCAGAGTTATTTATAATGTATCTTTTAAAACAAGAACAAACCTGTCCTTGAGCTCTTAGAAGATATAGGTAAAATGCAGTCACTCTACTTGATGTAACATAGCTGATTGGAGCCAAAGAATCATCAAACTTCTATTCCCTCACCTTACCCCGGGATGCTAGTTGGGTGATGCTAAGTTTGCTTCGATATCTGTCTTTTTTTTTTTTTCTTCCAGAGTATTTGACCTACTTAATAAATAAATAGCTATGCAGTTTGCCACCAGGTGGCAATGTAGGCATTATATTTTAAAGATCATGGGCGGTTTCCTTGTAAGTAACCCTATAAATAGTGGAATTGTGCATATATGTGCGTTTCTGGTTTCTCTTAGGGGCTGGGAATTCCCTTTGGTTTCTAAAACAAATATAGAGAAGTTATAATAATAAACGACTCCTTAGATCAATTACCTTTTATTCCAAGTCCTCTAACAGAGGCCCGTGTGAGCTTCGGCTGCAGTGATAATGGTGAAGAACCAACAAGTTTCATTAGCTATTTTGTGGCTTCAGCTAAGCTATAAGTTTGAGAGTTTCTGGACATGAGAACAAGAAAATTAAAGGGATATGTTTTTGAATTTCTGAGGAGGGGAGAGAAGGGACTCCAAGTGGTTCATCTGGAGTGCCCTCTGGCAAATGTGTGAAGAAAAGAAATGTGTAGGAATACTGCAATAACGGTGATATTCTGTGTTGGATGATGTCTTTGAGAACAGGGATAAGTGGCAAAAATGAAGTGGAGCAAAGTCCTCAGTACGTGAGTGCCCTGGGAGGAGAACCTATCACCATCAACTGCAGTTACTCCTCAGGAATGACCACCTTGCACTGGTTGCAACAGAATCCTGGAGGAGACCTTATCTCCTTGTTTACACTGAACTTTCAGATGAAGAAGAATGGACGACTAAGCGCCAGGATCAACACAAAGGAAAGCCACAGCTCCCTGCACATCGCAGCCTCCCGGCACACAGACTCAGCCACCTACCTCTGTGCTGGGAGGCACAGTGCTCCCCAGGCACCTGGAGCCCATACCTAAACCCTAGAGTCAAGACTTCATTTGTGTGTGGAGGGGGAGGTACTGGGGAATGAACCTAGGGGCATTCTACCTCTGAGCTACACACCCAGCAGTTTTTATTTTTTGCTTTGAAACAGGGTCTTGCTAGGTTGCTGAGAGTCTTGCTACTTGCTGAGGCTGTCCTAACACCTGGGATCCTCCTGTCTCAGCCTCCCAAGTATTGGGATTACAGGCATATGCCCACATGCCCAGCTAAGACCTCATTTCTTATTTTTGTCTTTTCAGACTTGTCAATCTCTATCCTTGGACTGATGATGTAAGCTTTTTCAGTTTTTAAAATATAATGCTCTCCCATTCTAGACTGTCTCTAATCTCTGTAGCATCATCACCAAATATGTTAACCATAATGATATATGATGTGTACATTGGAAGTAGAATATACAAACTCTGGAGCCAAATTTCCAGTATATAAAAATCCTGGTTCTGACACTTATTAATTGGATGATGTTGATCAACAATCTGAACTTTCCTGTACGTCAGTTTTTTCTCAACTAAAAAATTAAACAGTGTTAATAACTGCACCTAACTTTATTTGTGGGGATTGCCTGAGATAATATATACAAAGTTCTTAACACCGTCCCCTATATGTGATTAGCATTATATGATGGTATCTATTATTAGTATTAGGTTGTTTTTTGTTGTTGTTTTTGTTTGTTTGTTGTTTTTTGGAGGTTTTTTGTTTTATTTTTTGTTTGTTTGTTTGTTTGTTTGGGGGGGTTTTTTGGTGCTGGGGATTAAACCCAGGAGCATTTACCTCTGAGCTACACCCCCAGCCCTATTTATTAAATTTTTTATTTTGAAACAGGGTCTCACTAAGTTGCTGAGGGCTTCACTAAGTTACTGAGGGCTTCACTAAGTTGCTGAGGCTGTCCTCGAACCTGTAATCCTCCTGTCTCAGTTCCCAAGTACTGGGATTACAAGCATGCGCCACCACACCCGTCTTTATAGTGATGAACTAATACCTCAAATCTTGGGAGGAGTAAGTGGAATACAAATAATAAGTACTTAATAATTTTAGTTTCCAAATTCCTAATGATAGCCAGCAGTTGGCCTTTCTTAATAATATTAAGAAAAAAAAACAGAGTTGCTTTAGGAAACATGACAGAAGGCCAACTCTATGGTGTGGTTTGTGATGTGGAGATGAAATTCAGGTAAGAGCTGCACTTGAGGATGGTCCATGGCTTCTTTGAAGAAAAATACAGGTTCTAAGTTTCTCACAAGGAGGTTCCCTAATGAAAACATTTATCTGTGGAAATTCATGAAACTAAATATCAAATCCAGAGAACCTAAATCAATGATCCTCAACCATTGTAGCCCCAACAATTCTTTCTGATATTATTCCCAACCCCAGTGAAATGATCATGTTGGAATGTAAGTATTGTTGTTATCATTCCTTTTGCTATTCAACAAAACAATTGCACATATTAAATTATAGATAAGACCTTTTATCTAAAAAGTGCCACAAAGGTCTGTTCCCTCATCACTCTCTGCCCCCAAAAATAGCAGCACCACATTCTACCCTCATCTTCCAATCCAACTCCAGTTTAGAAATTTCTAAATAATATGTTTATATCTTTGGTTTAGCAATACTGGACATTATTATTGGCTTCCTTCTGTGGTAGCACACCACTGCACTCACCTTCCCAAAATGACTGCATTGCAATTGAGTTAAACCAATAGTCAATGCATAGATTATGGCCAAGTAAATATTGTCACTATCCAGCCAACATGAGTACAATGATTACATTTCCTTCCGGGCACATCTTTCTTTTTTTAAAATTTATTTATTTACATCTTTCTTTTTTAAGTTAATAGTTGCTTCATTTTTTGTTCATTTGTTCTATATCAATTTTCTCTTCTTCTAGGTTTTCAACAAATTCATGAAAATGTTTACCAGTAATTTCTCCCAAATGCTTAAAGCATTCTTGAAAAAGAAAGAAAAAGAATTTTTTCTTTTTTCTCCTAGAGATTCCCTTTCCCTTGATCTCTGTCCTTTGCCCTGTGTGAATGGATTGCTTGGAGCATAAATATTGAGCTTGGAGCATAAATATTATTCTAGGATGTTTTAACACCAGTCTCCCATGGTGGCTTCCTTGCACTTTGGATCTTATATCTTCATGTCTCATGGACAAATAGAAGAGAAGGAAAGTAAGTGGAAAAGAGAAAGAGGAAAGAGAGAGAAACACTGTTGGGGACCACTTTGGAACAATGGGGGGGAATAAATGAGTAAATGTCTTGAGGGTTTCACCTTCAAGACTTTACACTGCCCTTCCCCACAAAGGTGGAAAGGGCTGAGGTACATTCTGTAAGGCTCTTCAGAAGGTCATAGCAGGATCAGGCATCACCATCCACAGCAGTGGCTGGCTCCATCAAGAACTATTGAAGCCGGGTGTGGTGGCACACGCTTGTAATCCCAGTACTTTGGGAGGCAGAGACCGGAGGATCTGGGTTCACGGCCAGCCTCAGCTCACTCTCTCTCTCTCTACCTAGTGAGGCCCTCCGCAACTTCGTGAGACCAGGTTTCAAAATAAAGTATAAAAAAAATAGGGCCGGGGGTGTAGCGCGGAGGTAGAACGCCCCTGCGTTCAATCCCCGATACCGCAAAAAAAAAAAAGAACTACTGAACTTGATTTCCCCTCTACTCAATTCTACTCCCTCGATCCCTCACTCTTGCTACCTGGATTCACTTCTCAAATAAATGTCCTGCATGCAAATCTTTGTCCTAGACTCTATCTTTAAGGGAATCCAGGCTGAGACACCGCCTTTCTTCCCAGTGACTAGAGAGGACACATAGCGAAAAGACATACAACCACTCCCTGCCTACTTTCAGGAGTGCTCCATCCCCCCCAAAGCCCTAGATCCTAGACTATGTACCTGTCACAGTGACCACCAACAGAGGCCTACTACTGAGGACACATGCTCCTAACTGCCTGTTTTTAAGAAGTACTAGACACACCTGAGTCACTTTCCTGAGAGAAAGTCAGGAGCTCTGAGGTTGTAGGGTCCAAGTAAAATTACAGAGTGAGATGGGGGGAAGACACAGGAGATGCTGGCCCTATCAGAGAGGGGTAGCAAAACATTGTTCTTATTTTAAAAATGTCTCCTATGACTGAGGGTCCATGAGTCCTTCCTGAAACCCAACATATTTTTTCATCTAATAAGACCACAAGTGAAAATCAAGAGAAAGCATATACATGGACAAAAGTTTCCCCATAGAGTTAACAAGATCATCCAGAGAGACACTTCTTGGTCTCAACCTTCTCAGTCTCCTTACTGTATGGAAGATATAATCACAGAAGGAGTCTCAGGTGTAAAGATGCCAAAGCCAACAGTGCCTTCATATCAAGCTGTTCAAGAATGAAGAGGAAAAAGAGAAACCGCAATGTCCAATAGTAAAGGAAATCATTTTAAAGTTTTGGGTGCATCTGTATACAGGATACAACCATTAAAGATCATATTATCTGCACTTCTGCTTCCAGCCCAAATGGACTAACCGGAACCATATTTGCCCTTTCACTTGAAACAATCAATCAATCAATCAATAAAAGACTGCCTGAGACAAATTACATGAACAACAGCTTTCAGGGCATTGTACACCAAGCAACAAATGGCGGTGATCTCTGAGAGGTGAACACCAACAAGATAAGACCTACTATTGCCCCAGCTTAATGTCTTGAAAGAGTTTCTAGACCACGGCGCAGGGAGGGGAAGTTGAGGCAGAATCCCTCAGGTTCTCTGACCTGAGGGAACAGAACTGAGGGTTGAAGGAGACTGATGAAGCTAGAATTCATTGGTGAGAACACTGGGAGGAAGCTGTGCACAGGAAGAGCACTGGAGAATGGAAGAGGGTCTCCTTAAGTATTCAGCAGGGTGTCGTATATGCACATGGAAATTTCCCCAGGCCAGCCAAGAAATTAGAGGAAACAATGCCTCGTCAAGTATATCCAGAATTTAGAAAGGAGATTATTGCTTGACTATATATTCCCTAATTCTTTAATCAATACCTCATACATTTTATTTCCACTTGCTCTGGTCACTTATCATTATTGGCCATTTTCAAAAAACAAGTTTTACATGTAAATGTTTAAGAAATAACCCTGTCTCATTTAGATAATGAATAAAGACAAAAATAAATGCCATCCATATGACATGACCAAATAGAATTTATTGGCAAATCTAATTATCTTTGTCCCTTGTCAATAATACAATCATCTTCAGAAATTAGTTTTCATTTCTCATCCCTGAATCTATTTACACATAATGTCAAGTTATGATCAATTCCAATCATGCTGGCATGGCTAAGGATGTGGCTTTGTGAGATGGAAAACCCTTATTCTTTAAATTAACTTCCAACTTCAATTTTACTGTTTTAATGATCAAGTTCATTTCACTATTATAATATTTTAATGTTTTCATCATATTTTCTCTCACTCTTTATCTTCTAAGACGGAGGATTCCTATTTTTTAGAATCTTCCTGTTATCCCTATAATCATCATTTTATTGTATTTCTCTAAGAATTCCTTTTTACTTTAATGAACACCTGTCATTAATAGCTTCTACAAAGGATTCAAACACCATCTCCACCTTGGTCATCCCACACACTATGAATCCTGCCTTCCCAAAGTAGAACTTTTTTTTAACAAGTATATATCCCAGGATCCCTTGTGTCAAGGGTGCAGACCTGTAATCAGCTGAGTCTTTGATTGGGAGATGAGCCACTGAAGCACAAGCGAGGTGGACCATCCCTTTTCCTGGGTTAGGGGTGGTAGAGGCTGCATGGTCTGGGGTTGGCAGCAGTAACAGCTCCTTGATTGAGGGAGAAGCAGTAATCTCCTGTTTGGGCCAGTTTGGCTGTATGTTGTGGTCGGTGGCACTGGGGGCAGTTGCAGTTGGGAAGGGCACCAACCTCTTCCCAGACTAGTTGCACGGGGGGGGGGGTTCTGATCGTTGCCGCTGGAAGTGAGCCTAGAGTCCATTTCCCCACCACATACCTAATGATTCTGTGAGCCATTTAATATTTCTCCTTAGGCTGGGCATGGTGGCAGAGGCCGGTAGTCCCAGCTACTGAGGATGAGGCAGGAGAATTGTTTGATCACAAGAGTTTGAGGCCAGTCTGGGCAGTATAATGGGATCCTGTCTCAAAATAAACACACACACACACACACACACACACACACACACACACACATTCCTCCCTAAGTCCGTATCTGTTTGGACTATATGAAGCCATTTCCTCTTCCTCACTTGTTTTTTTTAACACTTGGGAATCTCAGTGTTTAGTGTGAGGCCCGCTGTGGCTTTCATTCTAATAAGCTTTAAGCTGAGCATCAGAGCTAGTTGACCTTTTTATCACAACGCATTTGACTCATTTCCACAGGAAATAGTTCGTAACGTTTCACAATGACTTTTGCTTCCTTTGCCTGGAAAAACTGTGACTGTGCAAGAATAAAACCAGTTTGATGATTGGCCCAAGATACATCATGCAATGAGAGCACAGTGGATTTCACAAGCCAGATCCCACAGGCACCAACCTCCTAAGAGACAGAAGGGGGCCTTTATTGCTACAGACAGGGGCATGAATTAAACTGAAGATTTTCTAAAGCCTTCTTCCCTATGAATGTTTCTTTACAACTTCACCAAATATTTTCCCTAAGTTTCTTTTTAACCCTCAGAGGTGGTAAGGACCTTAGATGAAAAAGCCATTGAATTTCAAGATTAATTAAGGAATATTCTCCTCATCTGGCAGGAGTGGGAAACAGTTCAAAGACTTAATTTGGAGCTTACATCATGCTAGTCTTACAAGCTCAAATCAAATCTGTGTTTCCAGTTATTTGGTTAATATTTACCTTCTTTAAATCTTGAATTAAATGTCACTTCCTCAATGAACATTTTCCTGCCCTCCCATCTAAATTTGTTCCCCTTGTTTCAGTGTTTCAGAGAACCCTACAATTTCTTTTGTAGGCAGGCCTTATCACAAATTCTATGTATTTATGTGGGATTATCTGTATAATATCTGTTTTTTCCATTAACCACTAAGCTCCACTAAATGCCCTGTGTTCAGAATAGTCTATGGCACAAAAGCATGTGATAGATAATTGATGAATGAATAAATCTGAACTATCAGGCATGTATCTTACTCCACATAGCACTGTCCCTCAAGTGTGGATACTCCCAGTGACAAATCCTAGATCCTAAACATTGCCTTAAGAGGGAAACTAGAGAGATATTCAGAAATAAGGACAACATCAGATAGATGAGCAGAGATTCCAGGGGAATGACTGAGCGAGATTAGGGAAGGAGACAAAGTCATAAAGAATGTAACTATTGAGATAATGCTATGAATGTATACAAAACTACCAATTCCAATATCAAAGACATGTGCGGGGAGGGTGTGGGAAGGGGGAGGGACCAGTGGGGAGGGCACCAGGAGCTGTGTGCATGTATTTGTCTGACACTCTGTACCCCAATATGATGTAAAACTACAGTGCACCAAATTAAAAAAAAAAAAGGACTAGAAGCACACGAAGGACTTCTGGGACTGAAGCTGTATCCAATGAGTGGAGACAAAAAGAAAGACATTAAAGAAAATTTGCCAAAGGTGGGTATGAACATGGAAAACTGCAATGTGTTTGTATGCAGAGTGGTCACAGCAGCAATGTTAGAGCCATCACCTCCAAACTTGTATTAGGCTGAGGGTAGAGGTTATCGCGAGTTAGGCCCTGAGGGACGATGGGAAACTTCAGATTACTGACACTGAGATTTGTTGGTTTTTCTATAATATGTAGTAAGGAATTCAGCCTTCCCCAAAGACAGGTTTGGCCTTTATACCAGCTCCTGAGCGATAACTTCTAAAGCTTTGGAATTTCCTGAATCATTGGAGTGCCTTCAGCATCAATTGTGGGCCCCATGGAACACACCTAATATTTTTTGCTAACAAGATGACTCAACATGGGCTAGCCTCAACCAGTGGTATTAGGGTAGAGGGGATGACCATGTCAGAAAGACCAGCCACCTCATTTAGCGTGGAGGCTATGGGTCAAAGGTATCTAAGCAACTATGTTCTACCACACAGGCAAGCAACCAATCATACCTACCTACTGAAGCTCCAATAAAAACTTTGGACACCTCAACCAGAGATGTAGCTCAGTGGTAGAACTCTTGACTAGCATGCATGGGACCTGGGTTCAATCCCAACACTGCCAACAAACAAACCAAAACAGCTATACCTTAAAAAGTTCTCTCAGAGTGTAGATTGATAATGAAAGTCAATTATGCAACTTTGGACTTAATGCGAATTTCTTGATCTGTGAAAATTCCTAG
The DNA here is from genome assembly GCA_004027185.1 of Glis glis. Taxonomy (NCBI): domain Eukaryota; kingdom Metazoa; phylum Chordata; class Mammalia; order Rodentia; family Gliridae; genus Glis; species Glis glis. The sequence goes on along the minus strand of PVJS01002492.1, from coordinate 32,148 downwards.
AAGTGAGAGACAAAAATAAGAAAGTAAGACACAGCCCCTCCCACCAATGGAGTGAGAAGAGGTGCTACTGTAGCCTAAAAATTGGTTTGGAGGAATCTGAGGGTAGAGGATACTTACGACTAACTCCTCTTACAAATCCTGGGTGACAGTTCTTGGAAATTTCTAGCAGGGCAGAGATATCTGTGCAGTAATGCAGTAGGCCCAAAGAGACACCATGTTAGGCCAGACTGATGTTAGGCAACTGAATTTTCACTCATACACAAAAAGAATGGAATTTAACTGAGGGAGCCTTACTGGACCTGGAGGGGGGTCCCAATATCATGATAAGAAGGACACAGAGAAAATATATCAACAATCAGCAACCTACTGGGACGCAGACACCTGAATATGAAGAAATAATAATGTCCCAGACCAGACCCTAAACACTGCAGCCCAGCAGATGCTAGTATAGACCAGGTGCCCCTACCAATGCCAGGACACCATTGAAGCTCCATGACTTAGACATCATCCCAAGGAGAGGAGGTGGAAAGCTGAACCAGTGGGGAAAATCTTGAATGGACTTAGAAAAATATGATTTTACTGAGTAAACCCAATATTTACTCAAAGTAAGTTTTCTGGAACCAGACCAAAATATTACTAGAGTTAGAGTTAAGTCATTATAGAAATATAATGATATCCTGGTTTGTAAATGTGAATACATTGCAAAATGTTTATCTACTACATCTCTATTCACCAGGTCAGCTGGATGCAAGCAGGCTCCTTCAAAAATAACAAGTGGGTTTCTCGTGTACTGCACTCCCCCCTAGACCTACCAGGGTCGCATGCTGCTTCTAAGAGCAGGAAACCAAAACACCACAACCAAAAACCACTGATGTGGATACTTACTAAAAGAAATAGCTCGAGTTAGTGTGGAATTCGGTATAATCCTGAAATATGGAAATGCATTCCTAGAGGCACCGGAGGAGCTCCACGTTCCCTGTCAAGGGACCCTGCTGACAGTATATTACAAGGAAGGCAGTGATTGGCAAATGGCAATTTCAAATAGGCACATAAACAAACATTGAGAAACAGTAAACACATAAGATAACTCATTTGGACACGTTTATATGCAGCCTGTATAGGATTTAAAATAACATTCCCAAGTTAAACTGAAAACATTACTATGTAAATGCCACAACTAAGTCAAATGCAATAGTAAATACCAGCCTTGCAAATTGGTCTCCCTTAAGGGCACTCAAAGGAGTTAGATGGCAAGCTGCGCTCTTAAGAAATGTCCTCCTCTCTATCAATCATTTCTGTTTTGACATCAAACCCATTGACCAGCATATGTTTGGGAATTTCTGAACAATTGACTTTCAAAGCCTAACAAACATTCGTTCTCTGCCTTCTTAGAAACCTCATAGGAGCCACTGTTGCCAAAAAAAAATCATAAATCTAACCCCAAAACTGGATTATTTCAAAAGAGAACAGATACCCCTTCTCGGCATTGTTTGCACCCATCTGTGTGGATTCTTCATTGAATTGGCCCACGCAGCAGGTCATCAATCAGCAGGCATCACCCAGTGCAAGTCAGATTGGCTCCATAGAAAAATTGAGTATTTTTTTTAAATTCCCTATTGTTGCCTACTAAAATGTAAGTTGCTTGTTGATCTCATCACACTGACTTATCTATGTTTTAGTGAAATGTTGAAAAGACCCAGCCTGCACATACTCTTGAAGTTTTGAAATAATGGCCCAGTGAACAGATGGGTACTTCCTCCCAGCGGCTCTATGAGGGAATGCATTTTTATGAGCCCCAAATAACTTTGGTTCAGCTCTGATTACAAGTCAAGTTAAAACTAAATATCATAATTTTTTGCAAGAAACTAGAGAGAAATTTTGGGGTTGTTTTTCAAAGACCCTTGAGACTAAAAAACATAGTGTTAATAATAAGCCTTTGTTTGGTGAAATAAAATAACAGTATAGGACAGAGATTTAAAAGCATAGGCTGTTAGGCCAGACTGGGTAGGTTCAATTGCTTCATGTTTTAGTTCTGTGACCTTGAACAAATTACATGATTCTCCATACTTCAGTTGTTTGTTTTGTTTTAAATGGGATAGTAAATAGCTATTCCATAGAGTTGCCATAGACAACAATAATATTTATTTGCACACAGAACAATGCCTGGTGCATACTAAGTGCTTCATTAACACTAGTTGTTATTTGCAAATAGGTAGATAGGAGAAGTAGTTAATGAATAGTAATTGATGAACCTGTCAGTTAACATAAAATGTAATGTAAAAATGTAAACTAAATCCACACTATCTTATGATTAAAGTTTTCTGCTTGCTTCCATTAACTAAAAAGAGCAAAGATCTTTTCTATAATATCGTAAATATCATCCTAATAGTTCCAAAGACTGTTAACTAGGAATGGTTGTTTCAGAAAGCTCACTTGTTAGATGTGTGCTAGATAACACGGTGAGTATTCATTATAACAGTTAGCTGTGTTTACCATGAGAGGCTGTCCTCACTCACCAACCTTGTAGCTTACCAACAGCTAAAGGTAGCAATGCTGATTTGGGTCTAATGCATTCAATCAATATAAAGGACAGTACAGAGTCTACTAAAATTGGGAACATAGCTAAAGGTATTCTTCATTGTAAAAAATGATTTTAAAAAATAAAGTGACTCTAACAGAATTACTTTAAAACACAATGCAATATCTTTATTTGAAATACAATATCTCCTGTCTGACAGCATTCAACTTACTTTCAGATTTATTCAGTGTTTTCTTCGCTTCACAAGCACTTGAAAACCCATAAAGGTGGGGCAAATATCTTTTTTCATTTTCAATAGTTACATCAAGGATACTTTTCAAAAGTCTTCCATTTGTCATGTCTTCAACAAGCAAGTCCTGCAATACTCTGAAAGGACAACAGGGATGATGACAAGAATCAACATTGTTCCCTTTCTGTCTTTTAACTGTGAGAAGCATTAGAATGTGTCCTCTTTCTAAACCCTTTCTAAACCCTCCTGCTCCACCAGGAATGAGATGTGGAGGGTGAGGCTGACTCTAAGCAGGTGGGAGCTCTCAAACTGGGACTCCTTGGTTGTTTTCCTGTGCCCTGCAGCTCAGGGCTTGTAGGTGAGCAAGAGGGAGAGGCAGTGCTGGCGACCAAGTAGTTTGTTTACTATGAACAAGTGACTAGCAGATGCCCAGATGTGTTCCTTCATCACTCTCACTTTTGGCGTGGCTCTTAACGCCCAGAAGAACCCACAAGGACTAAGTGAGCCGCCACACGCCCAGCAAACAGTCTCCAGAGAGGACTCTGCAATGAAGATTCAGGGATCCTCCAACAGGCGCCCTGCTCCTTCTACAGGCCTGGGACTCAAAATGGGCACAGAAAATGGAGTCCAGGAGATAGACTCAGGTTACAGATCAGAAACTGACATGAAGGCAGATAGTCAAATACCTGAATTCCTGGATTATATCCCGAAATCACCACACACACACACACACACACACACACACACACACACACACAAAATTATCTCATGTCAATCCTCAGTGAGGCGTGTTTTGCCCTTTGTCCTACCTATTGGTGGATGGGTGCTAGCCTTTTGAACATGGGGATCTCCTTTTTAAAGCCAAAAAATGTTTCAGATAGTAATGGATTTTCAATATTCACTGACTGAAAAAAGTACTGTGAATACAGTAGCGTGTGTGTGTGTGTGTGTGTGTGTGTGTGTGTTACTGGGGATTGAACTCAGGAGCATTCTACCATTGAGCTACATCCACAACCCTTTTTATTTCTTGTATTTCAAATAGGATCTTGCTAAATTGCTGAGTCTGGCCTCAAATCTGTAATCCTCCTGTCTCAGCCTCCCAAGTACTGTTATTACAGGTTTGTGCCACCACGCGCAGCTTACAGTAACACTTTTATGGTACTGGGGATTGAACCCAGGGGCATTCTACCTCTGAGCTACCCCTCCTCCCCCCCCCCCCGCCTTTTTTATTTTGAAACAGAGTCTCACTGAGTTACAGAAAGTTTTGATACATTGCTGCGGCTGTCCTCAAACCTACAATCCTCCTGTCTTAGCCTCCCATGTACTGGGATTACAGGTATGTGCCACCACGCCTGTCTTACAGTAACAACTTTTAAATAAATTTATTTTGTTTTCTTTTAACTAATAGAATACATCCATGTATGTATTTATACATATTTAAGGACAAATATATATAAAACAAACATCGCAGTGCCTGACATACTGAAAGTTTTCAATAAATACTAGCTGTAAGTGCTGCTACTGTTGATACTGACTGAATGCACAGATAATGCGAAGGTACGATGGATTCTCAGAGTCCTTGTAGAACTCAGCAGCACATATGTTTTACTAGACTCTAATTTTTTTATATCAGGAACTTTGTCTGATTCATATTTTAATACCACCACCACCACTATCACCAGCACCTAACCTTGTTTTGTGCTTATATAAAGTTGAATCTATATCCCTAAAATGTCACAAGGAGATGAGATATCTTGGTTCTGTACCTTAGCATTTTTGTACCTTTCCATTGCTTATTTTTAATGTGTGGGTTTCTCCTTTATATAAATGTAAAATAAGAAAGTTGATCCTAAAGTTACTATTGAAAGGCATGAAAAGTCTTCTTGGAAAGGAATATGTATGGCAGACTTCTGCCAAAATTTGTTCTCAGTATGATGTAAGCACAATTTTGCTCTAGGAACAGGGATACTAAAAAAATAAAATAAAAAAAAACTCGGTTACCCTAGGTAACAAATATCATTGGCCTGATGACTCCAAAACAATCTAAATTCTTTTCCTTCTATACCAGACCTGGTTATATCTTTAAAAATAAAGAGCATTTATAAATAAATAAGAAATTTTAACAGCTCAATTGAAAAGTAGACAAATTACATGGAAAGGCAATTCATTGGAAAAAAAGAAATAAAAATGGCTAAAAAGCACTTGAAAATAAATTCAACCTCACAAATAACTAAAAAATACAAAATCAATTAGCAAAGGTAGCATTTTTGTATAACAAATTAACAAGTCTTTGGAGGGATGTGAGGAAACACACTCTGATACACCGATGATGAATGTGTTAACTAGTGCAAGCTTTTTGGATGCTAATACAGCAACATTGACTAAAAGCCTTAGAAAGATTAATCCTAATAACTTGAATACCCATTAGCAGTAGACTGCTGGTCTAAATAATGGAATATCCATAAACAGTAGATTGCAAAAAAAGCCACAATTATATGTGCCTGTCAACATCCATGCACTTTGCGACTTGACCTTGCCGCTCTTCCATTAAGAGGTGCTGTCTATTTCCCCATCCCTTGAATCTGGGCTGGCCCTGTGACTTGCTTTGGCCAACAGGATGTGGCATATGTTACAGTGTGAAAATTCCAAGGGCACACTCAAGAGACCTTGCATTCTTCTGCCTGCTTTTTTGGGACCTCTGTTTTTACCATGTGAATAAACCTAAGCTGGCCTCCTGAAGAAGAGATGACATGGAGCAGAACCAAGTCAGCCCAGATCCAGCTGAGGCCTTGGACACATAAGAAAGTCCAGCCGAGATCTGTAGAGTTGACCTGCAGCTGAGCTACAGTTAACCCCAGATGCATAAGAGTCTTACCAAGACTAAAAGAAATACCCGGTTGAGTTCCACCTAAATTGCTGACCCAGAAATAGCAACCAATCTGAAATCCCATGATTATCACATATTGGATAGAAAAAATACATTAGATTAATGTGCACTGGACTGGAAGGATGTGTATGATTATTTTTGGAGAAGGAAAGTTGAAAAATATTGCTTATAACAACATTCAATTATCCACAAGAGCAAAACAAAATAAACCCTGCACATATAAAAACCTATAGGAAGGCATGCATGGGCTTGCACCTCTGGTAACCTCGGGAGTGAGAAAGAGGAGGGTGGGGGAGCAGAGGAGATTGATTTTTTTCTTTGACCCATCTCTGTATTATATGATGATAACAGCCAGATGAATCGCTTTTGTAATTTAGAGAGACAGCTTTTAAAGAAAAGTTATAAATGGCCAATGCTGAAGTAGAGTTAAAGAGTGCTTTGGAGCACCTGAAGGCTTCTGATTGAAGACACAAAGGACAAGTGATAAAAAGAGCACACACTTTGGATGCTGAGCATTGTCCACACTGAGGAAGAGAAAGACAGAGACAGAGAAAGAGAGAGGTTGTGCACTGTTCCCATTAATTCTATAAATTTAATTCATAGGAAATAATCATACATATATAAATTAATTATACTGAGGTGCTTTATTTTCATTTTTTATCATACCAAATATTGGGAAAAGCATAAATATCTGCCAGTAGTAGAATGGTTAAATAAATCATGGCAATTTCTGTACAAATGCTGCCATTGAAACCATACTAAGAATCTAGATATACTCTTGCTGTTAAGAGTAAAAAATGCAATAAATAAAACTGAATGTACCACATTGCTACAATTTTGCAAATGTACATATATAAATCTAGTACACCAAGCTGTTAACAAAACTTATTTCAGCATGTTTGATTTAAAAGGCTATTTTTATTTTGTTCAAATTTTCTCTTTTTTCCCCATTATATATTATGAATATATATTCCTTCAAAATCAGAATAAAACAGGAAATATAACTATTTTTGAAGAATTCTGGGAGAGGGAGGAGAGAGACAGAACAAAGAAGGCAGTAAGAAAGTACAAGGAAACTCACAAGATGACAGTGCTGCTCAGAGCCTTCATTTCCTTACCTCCCCCATGACACTGAATTAAAAACTGTCAAACAAGAGACATTTTATCAGGTACATGAGACAGCATAGATGATAGTGTAGCATATTTATATCTTCTTACTGGAATGATCCAGCAGAGAGACAGAAATTGATAATGCAGAGGATACAATCTGGCTTAATGAAATCTTTGAGCTGGTAAAGGTAATGGGGTTCAGGAAACAAACAGAGAGGTTGACCTTAAGATAGACAGAAATAGTGCATCCATTCAACAGAAGGGGAGACAGACCATGTGCATAAAGATGCAATAGGGTCAGCAAAGTTGGAATCAGATGTTCTGCAATGGCTTCTGTGTTTCTGGAGAAATGAGAAGTGAGATTATTGGCTGAGTATACGCAGGGAGAGAAAAAGGTATGAAATTGTTGGCGTGCTGCTTAGTTCTCTTCTTTCTCACCCATTTGCAGTGCAGTCAACGATTCTCATACTCAAGAAGTATTACCTAAACATACTTTAGTGGCCATCCATCCCTTTCAAAAAAAGGAGAAATAAGTTTATAGAACAAGATTTCTGGCCATACTGAGCATACATCTTTGCAAATGAAACAAACACATATGAGATAAGAAAATAATGAAGCCAACAAGAAAATAGTTTTCAATCAAGAGACTTACTAAATGCAATACATGTAACATTTATAATACCAGTAAGTAGTACCTTAAGGCAGTGGACATATTTCTATTGTCAACAATTATCCTTCAGAAAGCCTTCATGGGAGAATCTTTAAATGACCTCAAAGAGGGAGGCTGTATGTAGGCAAAGAATGAAGTCAGAGTGGATGCAAGTTCAGCACCAGGGTGTAGGAAGATAAAGGAAGGACTGTGGGGTGAGGCCAGTGTCTTGAAATAGAGAAGGCCCTAAGTCAGACCTTGAGAGAAGAGCCAGGCCAACACCTCCAGGGCCTCCTGCAGCAGAATCCCCACTGGAAAAGAACAAGCGATCCAGGGTCTTGGCAAAATCTGCACTGGGGCAGCTAAACTACACACTGAAGTCGAGGAGCCCAGAGATGACCTCTGACCCGTCACACATTTATTTCCTCTGCCTGGTACCTTCTCTCTCTAACCAGCATCCTGCCACTCCCTGCCCCCAGTAGATACACACACACACCATTTGCTCATAATCATCTGTTAGATCTTAACAAATCACTTTTCCTGGGGTGCTTTCTCTGGTGGAGAACCCTCTACTATGACTCTCCACCCACCAAACTAAATCTAACCTGTGTGAGATTGGTGACCATGATCCTTTATTTGTAGTATCTCCAACACATAATACCATATCTATACATTGTGAGTGCTCAAAAAATACTTGTTGACTCCATGGATCAATTAGCTAGCTTTCATTCACCCTGAAGCAATGTCAAGCCTTGGTCTTAAGAATATGGAAATGTAGTTTGGGAAACGTGACCAAAGGTATGAAGGAGAAAGCAAGGAAACAAGATCAACAGATGAGGAAGTGGCAAATCTGCTTTTAGCCTGTCCTCCCAGAAATCCCACTTTCTGCTCTAGGGAAGCAGTGCCTCTTAGCTCCAGGGCTCTGCACATGACTTTTCAGGTGTCCAAAGCAGAAGACCTTTCAAGGATGGAAGCCCTGCCTGCCTCCTCTAGCCTGGACTGGGAAGGTCTTCATCTTCCTAGCAGGGATGGCCTCCACCTAGCATTGTCACCTCTCATGCTCTTGGGAATGGAGGGAGGTTGTGTCTACTGGTAGTTTGGGGCTTTTGTGGTGAAGAGATCCTTAATTTCCCATCAGGGATCTGCCCTTGGCCCTCAGTTACCAGAAGATCTGCAGACCCCTAGGATATCCTTCCTGAAAAAAGTGTCATTATGCCTGAGGGCCTTGGCCTCTAGTTGGTCTAACATCGTGATTTATGATGGGAGCTTTAGAACATGTCATATAAATTCTGACCCTTGGTAGAACCAGAGACTAAAGGTCTTAGCTGGAAACTCCAAAAGGGGCTGAAGGCCAAAGGTCAGTCACATGAGCAGCATATGCTTAAGTCCCAATAAAACCCCAGACACCAAAGGCTCTGGTGAACTTCCCCATCTGGCAACACTCTGTGTGTTTTGTTACACAACATGGCTGGGAAGAGCTGTCACCACCCAGGATTCCATGAGGAGAGGACAACCAGAAGCTTCACGTTTAGAACCCTCCCACATGTCACCCTGGGCATCTCTCCCTTTGAATGGTTCTTATTTGTACCTATATGCTAGAATAAAATTTTAATCTTAAGTATAGCACTTTCCCGAGTTCTGTGAGTCATTCTATGAAGCTATCAAGCCTGAGGGTGTGGAGGACTGTGTTCTTCACTGGTGAAATGTGGCCTAACTCCGGCCAGTTGATATCACAGCTCAGTGCAGAATCATTCAGAGGGAAGCATTGTAAACTGAGCCCGTGGTATCTGACACCAAGAGTTCCTGCCCATTCCCTAGGAGATCTGTGAGGAGGCACCCCTGTTCTTTTCTCTTTCCTACAAGTTCCAGCAAGGCTCAGAGTATCATCGATTCCAACAACAATATCTGTGCAGGAGAGGGGAGCTGGGATTCTATTCTAGCCTGAAAGAGCACTATCTATGTTATTGATTAATACTTGAATGTTACAAACAGCCTCCCGGTGGGAGAAGATTTATCTTATTCTTCTGTATAATTAGAATGATTATTCAACAAATGGATGCTATTCAGCGCACTTCCAGGAAGAAGCCAAATTTATCAACCTCATCAGCTCACAATTACAGCCAGGGATCTGAATTTCCAGGCTCTCAGGGAGAGTGTGGAGAGCAGAACAGCAGCAGAAGACCAACAAATAGCCCAGGAGCCAGTCAAGAACCACTCCTGGCTTCAGGAACCTCGGGAGACCTGCGGGCACACACAGGAAGAGGCTGGGAAGTAGGAATTGTGAGTGGTCCTCAGAGGCCTGGAGAGGAAACTACTGATATTTTAGGGAAAACATTCCCATGACAAGGCTAAATAGAAAGGGTTGTGTCATCCAAGCCTCATTCTCAGAAACATCCCGCCACCTGGAATCTAGTGTCTGAAGTAATTGGGCAGCAAAATATATATGTGTGTGTGTGTGTGTGTGTGTGTGTGTGTGTGTGTGTGTGTGTATGTGTGTAGCATTTGCTCAAAACAAAGTAAATCTTTTTTTTTTTTTTTGGTACTAGGGGCATTCTACCTCTGAGCTACACCCCAGCCTTTTTAATTTTTTTTTATTTTGAATCAGAGTCTTGCTAAGTTGCTGAGACTGTCTGCAAACCTGTGATCCTCCTGTCTCGGCCTCTCAAGTACTAGTATTACAGGCATGAGCTATCAACTATGCCTGTCTCAAAGTCAATCATTTTTAAAAATAGCCCACTGTCTGATCTTTGTTTCTCTGTGGAACTCAAAGCAAGCCAGCTCCTCTAACCATACACGTTAGCTACAGTCTCACATAGTACATTTCTGACTTAATTCCATCTTCCCTCCATGTCACTCAGCAAGGAGGTGGGCCAGGCAGGACAAGCAGCCAGGACAGCCTTTCCACAGCTGGTATGACTGCAAGTTCCCAGGCCCCTCACACACATGCACCTTTAGGCCCTGCCCACCCACCCTAACTCGCCCTGCCTGGTGCTGCCAGACCAGTCTCCCAGACCTTCTCTCTCCTCTTCAAAACCATACCAGGACACCTCCTGAGACTAGACTTTCCCTGAAAACACCCTGTGCTTTGCCACCTTCACATTCTTCCTCCAGCCATACCATTTGTCTTTGTTTTAGTCAGCTTTTTCATCACTGTGACCAAAATACCTGACAAGCACAATTTAGAGGAAGAAAGGTTTATTTAGGGCTCATGATATCAGAGGTTTCAGAGGTTCCAGAGATCAGTCCATGGTCAGCCATCTAGCGGCAGTAGAGCATCTTGGTGGCAGGACTTCAGGGCATGGCAGAAAAGGGAAAGCCATGTTCAGCTCTTAACAATGGAAACAGAGAGGTGGAGACAGCCAGAGACAGCTACAGTCCCCAGTGACTCACCTCTTCCAGCCATGTCCCACCTCCAAACCTGGCTGTGTTACCCACACACGAGGTTTAGGGGGACATTTTAAATCCAAACCATAACAATCTCAAAGACTATACTTCTCATTTCTAATAGTGAAATTGGACCTGGAGTTACACCTACCTGAAGTCAATCTTGCTCATCCTTGACAACTTTAAAACCTCATAGCAATCATGTTGCTTCAGATTGCATTTACTTATGGGTAGATCACAGGAGCTGTGCTAAATGCCAAAGATACAAAGCTAAGGAAGAAACATACCTGACAACAGATTCCTGATAGTCTAATGAAAGAGCTAGGACAAACAGATACATAAACAATGTCTATGCAAGTTCAAATGAGCATTATGGAAGTAATAAATAGGGCAGGTATGGTGGCACATGCCTGTTAATCCCAGTACTTGAGAAGCTGAGAGAAGAGGATCACAAGTTCAAAGCCAGCCTCAGCAACTTAGCAAGACCCTCAGCAACTTATTGAGGCCCTGTTTCAAAATAAAAAGGGCTTGGAGTATAGCTTGGAGGTAGAATGTCCCCTGGGTTCAATCAGAAGGAGAAAGGAAGGAAGAGAGGGAGGGAGGGAGGGAGGGAGGGAGGGAGGGAGGAATAAAGGAAGGAAGGAAGGAAGGAAGGAAGGAAGGAAGGAAGGGAGGGAGGAAAGGAGGGAGGGAGGAAAGGAGGGAGGGAGGGAAGGAAGAATGCAATTTAAATAGAGCGATGCTTTCCCCTCTTCTGGGAGGAGTGAGTGGGTATAGAGAAGTCAGAATTGTTACACTAATGGCCATTCCTATGCTTGAAAATGCAAAACAAGGAAAAAGAAGATTCCACCCAAGAGAGGTATACAAGTGCATAAACCACATGAATAGCCAAAAAAGGCCACCCATGCACACCTTGCTGACATTATTTCACAGGGAATGTAATTTAGATTTGTGCCAATCTACTTCACCTCCAGTATCACTCTCCCTGAGATAAGATGTTATGCATCTGCACAATGTCTGTCTAGGAAAATTATACTCTCTGTTGAATAAAACACAGTTAGTTAATATTCATGTACACCAAATATCTCTTTATAATAATACTGCAGAAAGCTGTGCTAACTGGCTAGAGATCTGGATACGTATGAGCAGATGTCTAGTTAGCAACTGAACCCCTCATGACCATCCAGGCTCTAAATTACTACTCAGCTCGGCAGCTCATCATTGTCCTCCTGGAGTTAGAACTCCAACATAGGAGAGATCATCTCCATCCAGAATGGTCATTTTTGTCAAAACTCACAGACACCTTGAGAATGTAGTCATCAAAACCCCAGGGCAAGCCAGGCGTGGTGGAGCATGCTTGTAATCCCAGTACTTGGGAGGCTGAGACAGGAGGATCACAGGTTCACGGCCAGCCTCAGCTACTTAGTGAGGCCCTCCACAACTTAATGAGACCCTGTTTCAAAAATAAATAATAAAAAATAAGACTGGTGGTATAGCTTGGCGGTAGAATGCCCCTGGGTTCAATCCCCAGTACCGCAAAAAAAAGGGCACTTTTTCTAACTTTCCCTGAGAGTTTTTAATAAGATTCCAGTACTGGGGGATGGAAGTACAGTCTGGAAACAGCAGCTAATATATAACATGACATGAAGTTCAAGAACCCTGTGTGCTCCATCTTGTACTCCGTCAAACTTGTAGGAAATTCTTTAGAAATATGTGTAGCTCCAACATTTAAAACAAAATAGCTCTAAAATTAGATGTCTAATAAAGGTTGATCTCGTAGTGTAATTAAGCTGCTATGCAGATCTGGGACATGAGGGGATTTTTTTTCATATAGAGAGAAACACGGGATGAGTAAGTTGCACTAACGGCGATAGCAGCTCCCGGGAAACACCGTTTCTGGCAGCTGTTGCTTTCATCAGCACTTTCTCAGCAAAATTGCCACAGCCAACTCTGAGAACTTGGAAGCACTGCTAGGAGTCTCTAACAGGAGTCTCTGTCATTGACTAGAGCCACCTTTGAGGAAAAGAGATTACGATGAGCTAAGAGAATCTTTTGACGGCTCATTCGAACACTGTGGTCAGTGGCAATGGTGTAAGCTTGAATAAGATAAAGTTCCTGCCCTCGAGGAGGCTAAATTCTTCTTGACATGCTTGGCCCAAAGACATGAAATCAAAATAAAATGTGTCAAGAATATATGCATGGGGCATTTATACAAACATGGAAAAGGGGTTGCCTTATTCACTTAGAAGTGATTGGCCCTCACCAGAGATTTTGGTATTCCAACACTGCTAGATAAGAAAACATGTTCTTCACTCTTATACCCTCTTCTGTGGGACTGCAAATTAGTACAACCACTATGGAGATCAGTATGGAGGTTCTTCAAAAGACCAGAAATGGAACTACCATATGATCCAGCTATACCACTCCTCTGTATCTTTCCAAAAGAATTAAAGTCAGACTACTACAGTGATACATGCATATCCATGTTTATAGCAGCACAATGCACAATAGCCTAATTATGGAACCAATGTAGGTGTCCATCAACAGATGAATGGATAATGAAAATGTGCTATACACAATGGAATTTTACTCAGCCATAAAGAACAACAAAATCATGTCATTTGCAGGAAAATGGATGAAATTAGAGAATATTATGCTAAGGGAGATCAGTCTCAGAAAGTCAAGGGTCGAATGTTTTCTCTCATATGTGGACGCTAAAGAGAAAATAGGAAACAAAAGAGACTTTAGATAATCAAGGAGAGTGACCAGTAGAATAGTGGGAGGGGACTAGGAGAGGGATGAGGGGAGGGGAAAAGGAAAAAGTGATGAAAGGAACAGTTCAAATTATGCTGTGCCCATGTATGGAGTCACTACCAACCTCACTGTTATGTATAGGAAGGGGTGGGTAGCAGGAGGGGCCTGAAGGGAAAATGCCAAGACCTGCCTACATGTTTGTTTCTATGACTTTGAACCTCACTATGATGTATAATTACAATGCACCAATAAAAGTATATAGAAAAAGAAAACATCCCATTCAACCATACATATCATGAAGTTAGAGGGGAAAATGCTGTGTTATCTAAGCCTCTTAAAAATATCTTGAATTTTAACAAGCCCATGATACCTATTCCTCCTGTATCCTTAAATGGAAATTTTTAAAATAAATGGCACATGTTGTACTAGTTTTCTATTGCTGTGTAACCAATTACCACAAACTCAGTGGCTCTAGGCAACACACATCTATTATCTCACAGTTTCCATGGGTCAGAAGTATCAGCCCAGCTTAACTGGGTCCTCTGCTCAGTCTCACAAGAATTCACACAAGGTATTTCCCAAGCTGCATTTTTTAATCTGAAGGCCTGACTATATAAGAATGCCCTCCCAAGCACAATTAGGTTGCAAGCAGAGTTCATTTCCCAGCAGCTGTATGACTGAGGACCCTGGCTTTTTCTATCTGTCAGCCTGAGGCCACCCTTACTTCCTAGAGGTTGCCCATAGTTTCTGGAGGTCTCTTGCAGTTCCTTTGCCCCGGGTTTTCCTCATCATGGTTGCTTATGTCCTCAATCAATAGGAAGAATCTCTCATTCCAATCTCAGACAATCTTTTCTAGAGTAGCATAATAGAGTGACATCCCATCATCTTTGCACATTCTATTGGTTAGAAGCGAGTCACAGGTCTCTCCCATGCTCAAGAGAGGGGATTAGATGTGGACACTGGGAAGCAAGAATCTGTCTATCCACCAGTCTACTGTCTTGCCCCCAATAATTTACACCCTTCCCACTTGCAAAACACTTCACATACATCCCTAAAGATCTCAAGAATCTCATTCCATATATCATCAACTCATCTAAATCAAGTCCAAGTTCAAATGTAGCTCCTCAATATAATCTATTAAATACTGGTCCTGTGGTACCACTCTCCTCCAACTGCCAACCAACCTGTAAAACTATGAAGCTAAATGACATGCCCCCAGTACTCCCACATGCAGTGTTGAAGCAGGCATAACTGGGAAGGCCTAGGGTAGTAGCTATAGACATGTTAAATCAAAGGGAGGAGGGAGAAGGATTTAAAAAAAGTCACTGGGTCATAACTCTGAAACCCAATTAGGCAAATGCTGGGAGTTCCTTGATTAGATTTTAAGACCTAGGAATTATTCTCAGCTCTAGCTCTTGGCTCTTAGTTCCACCCTCTGAGTCATCCTTCCTCTGTCTTGAAAGGTAGCACAAGTTTACAGTTGAATATTTCTATCAGCCTGCGTCCTGACAGCAGAATTTTGGAGGGTTCTGACAGCCTGTTTACATTTGTAATCTCTCTGTCCATGTAGTCCAGGGCAGAAATGTTTCTGCTAAAATAATTTTCTCAGGAACTTTGTGTGTTTCCCATGGATTTCAATGAAGTTCATGCCATCAGGAAAGAAAAAAAATAAAAAATAAATAAAGGCTGTCCCCACAGATCTTTTACAGACAACCTATATCTTTGGCTTCTGTTCAGAAGGCCTAGGGATAATACTCTCCAGCCTCCTGGAGGCCCAGGGTTTGATTGAGAGGATCTATGAGGCACATCCTTAATCTCTTTAAAGATCCCTTTGTGCAATTGAATATTCTTACCTTTTAATCTTCTGAAGCGTTAATTAAAAGTTGTAAGACCATACTCTCAGCTTTTTTCTTCTTCTTTTTTTTTTGCCACAGTCTTAATTTTAGCATTTTCCCCAATTAGAGAGATTGGAATTCTGCAGATTTATCCAGTCCCAGTTCCTCTTCATTTAACACTGTTTCACTCAATTTATCTCCCTCCTCTCATATTTCATTGTAAGCAGCAAGCAAAAGCCCAGTGGTACAAGACTTTGCTAGGAAATCTTTGCTCTGCAGCCAGATTCATCACTTACCACTTCTGCTTTCCATATACCTGTAGGAGACAATTCCATAAAGTTTTCTGCCACTGCCCAACAAGGATTCCCCTTCCTCCAGTTTCAAAAACATGTTGCTAACTTCTTTCTGAGCCTTCACGGTGTTCATAAAGTCCGCATTTCTAAAAAATAGTCTCTTCAACGTAATTTAGGTTTTTCCTATCATGCCCATCACTATTCTGTTAGACTCTTTTAGATACTTGCCATGGAAGCACCCCACTTCCAGATGCCAAAATTTGTATTTGTTTTGTATTTTGTGTTACTGCAAAACAAATTATCACAAAATAGTATCTTAACACAACATTTGCTTATTTTCTCACAGTTTCTTTGAGGAAAGCATACTCTAGGGACTCTCCTGTGCGCTTGATGGAGTGAACATCCACAGTGTGAGGAACCCAAGGCAAAGAACTGTGAGCAGCAGGAGTTTGTTTTTGTTTTAATTTTCTTCTTACCAATATAAGAAGATACAGGAATTCCTGAAATCTAACAAAAGCAGAGAAGTAGCTCTCATAGATAATCTAATATCAGAACCTGGGGGGCATCTCCCCTTATTGTAAAGCAGATGGAGCTTATTTAGTAAACTTTGCCAGGTTTCCCTACCTGGTACACAGGCCTTTGTCTCAGAAAGCCAGGACCTCCCAGAAAGCCACTTCATAAGCTTAAAGACTGGCTTACCTGAGAGGTGGTTTCTCAAGAGTTCTTTCTCTCCTCCCTCCACCTGTTCCCAACTGTCACACATCCACTGTGGATCTACATACAGAAATAATGACTCCCAGAAACAACTCAGAGAACGCAGTAAGACCACTGGCAGTGTTGTTACCTCTTTCTTTGTTGCGCAGTATTGGGTATTGAATCCAGGACCTTGTGCATGCTAGGCAAGTGCACTACCACTCAGCTACATCCCCAGGCCTTGTTACCTCTTCCAAATAGAGACAATGAAAGGGGATAGGGAGAGAGGGGAGAGAGAGAGAGGAGAAAGTGTGTGTGTGTGTATATATATATGTATATATGTATATCTCCCTTGCAGTGCATGTAGTGCAGGTGAGAGTTCATAACACATCACCCCAAAATATGTCACTTTGGCATATTGATTATTTTAAACTAAAAGAAATTGAGAACCAGCCAATGCAGGAAAACCTCTTACATTCCCCCTCAGCTGCCTAAAAAGAAAGTATAAATTGCCCCTTTTGTAAAGAAAATTTACAAAGGAAATTTTCATTAGTAAAGGTATCTGTACTAGGAAGAAAGCTACTCTGAGAGAACTTCTATCACCTAAGAGAATTTCACCTGCGTAATAAGGCAACACTTATTCGCCCTACATTTCCTCCCCTCATTTTCCTGTAATTTGTCTCCACCTTCCTAATCCAGAAGCTCATGCCCCATCCTTGCTGTAGCTCAGGATGATATGTAAATCACAACCACCTGGCTCCTTCCTTGAATCTCATGTCTTTGTGGGACTCCCATGCATATGTATCTAATTAAACTTGGTTTTCTCCTATTAATTTGTCTTATGTCAATTTAATTCATAGACCAGCCAAAGAGCCTAGAAGGGTAGAAGGAAGCAATTTTCCTTCCCTACACAGAAGAGAATTACAGGGATTTTTTTTGTTCCTTGTCAGTTCAGAATGTGTGAGGACAAGGTTATAAGCATAGAGAAAAAGATATTGATATTGAAGAATGTATGGTAACTGTTTGTTTGTTTGTTTGTTTGTTTGTTTTGCAAAAACTAAAATGGTATAATGGTTTATTTTCATATCTTCAAAATAAGGAAATTGGGCTAAATAACCTCAAAAGACCCTTGAGACCTAATTTATCTTTGCAATACTATGATGCTAAGAGATAGAGTGTTAATTAGAATTGGTTTAGAAATATAAATTCCAAAATGCTAGTTTTGGCACTAATGCCAAGTTCTTCATAAAGTTTCGGCTGGTTGCTCAGGGTTGCTGACCTCTGGCAGTATTCCAACCATCTAGAGCTCAGGGAAAGCTGAATGGAAAGTCAAGGCTGGAGCATTTGGAGAACAAACTGAGTAATCAACAGTCAACTTATATACGCAAGAGTGATCACCTTTATGGGAACATCACAGATATGCACCAAAATTCCACCACTCTCAAATTTTGAGTCTCAGTGTTAGACTTTGTAAAATTGGTTTCCTCCCAGTCAAGGAGACATTCAAATTATTTCCTTTTTCCCTCACCCAAAATATTCTTTAATTTACCTTCCTGCTATTAGTAACTCTGCTTCTGCTTATGTTTAGATTTATTATAAAACTGCCACTGTCATTTCTATATCATTTCTTCACTTAAATGTTAACTTTAACATGGCAATGCTGGAATATGTCCCTACACTGGTGTGGGGTTCATGAATCAACATCTTTTTTTTAGTACTGGGTATTGAACCCAGGGGTGTTCTACCTCTGAGCTGTATCCCCAGCCCTATTTTACCTTTTATTTTGAAACAGGGTCTCACTAAGTTACTGAGGGCCTCACTAAGTTGCTGAGGCTGGTCTCTAACCTGTGAGAATCAACACCTTTTGAAGCTCTCCTTTGTATCCTAATGTGTAGCCAACTTGAGAACCACTGGCCTAGAACATGTTAAGGAGATTGCTCTTCCATCTGGACTCCAGATGATAATGCCATTAACATGATTCTGGAAGCAATCCAATCATGCTGATGCTGCGTGTAGGGGTGTGTGTGTGTGTGTGTGTGTGTGTGTGTTACTGGGGATTGAACACAGGGGCATTCTACCTCTGAGTTACACCTCTGAGTTATTTTTATTTTTAAACAGGGTCTCACTAGGTTGATGAGAGTCTCACTACTTGCTAAGGCTGTCCTCGAACCTGCAATCCTCCTGTCTCAGCCTCCCAAGTACTGGGATTACAAACGTGTGTCACCATGCCCAGCTTGATGCTGCTTTAAGACTGATGAGAGACTTGAATTTAGGACACAAAAGAGTAAGGCTGAGAACCAGAAGCCTAAATAATATTGAGATCATTGAAGGAAGATTTTGTTTCCAATTCTCCTGAGCTTTAGGAAACTTCATGACTAACAGTTCTTTCTCCGTTGTGTGCAATTTTCCCAAGCCCAGTCTTATGCCCAGTCCCAGGCTGTACTCTTCTTTATTCTGAGGCCCTCCCTGTTCCATTATCATTTCTTTGAATAAGATTCCCTTGGAATCGCCTTCTCAGAAGAATGACTTGGTCAAAAGTTGTTTTTTATTCTAAACAGGTTACCCTAACTTTTGCATCACAGAAAAACAAATACTACATGATTTGTACAAATCATGTACAAATGCTACAAATACTACATATATATGTAAAGCAGAATTACATATAATATCATATATATCTATAATGTCACATTCATAGACTAAAATAGTAGAATGGTAGTTACCAGTGGCTGGGGGTTAGGGGAAATGGTGAGCTACTAATCAATGGCATAAAATATCAGTCACACAAGATGAATAAGCTCTAGAGATCTGCTATACAACATTGTACATATCGTCAACAATAATATATTACACATTTAAATTTTTAAGTAGATCTCACGTTAAGTGTTCTTACCACAATGCAAAAAAAAATTTTTTTTTTTGCGGTACCAGGGATTGAACCCAGGGGCGTTCTACCTCTGCGCTACACCCCCGGCCCTATTTTTTTATCCTTTATTTTGAAACCGGGTCTCACGAAGTTGCAGAGGGCCTCACTAGGTAGAGAGAGAAAGAGAGAGACAGGGAGAGAGAGAGAGAGAGAGAGCTGAGGCTGGCCGCGAACCCGGATCCTCCGGTCTCCGCCTCCCAAAGTACTGGAATTACAAGCGTGCGCCACCACGCCCGGCTCAATGCAAAATTTTTTAAAGAAAGACCAAAACTAATTTTCAAATACAACTGAATGATGTGATGGAATATTCATATACATAATGCTAACCAAAAAGAAGGATTTTCAGTGTGGTTTCAATTTCCTTAAAGTCTGCATATTTGCATATAAAAATAATGAAAAGCACACAAAAATGCCTTAATAGTGTTTATCTCTGGGTGACGAACTTAGAGTTGGATTTTCTTGCCTTTCGTAATTCAAAATGTACTACATGTCATATGTTTATTAGAGAAAAGGAGCAGGCCTGGAGGAATTGAGGTGGGAAGGCAAACAGGCAGCAGGTGATATGACTAAGTTTACATATGCAGAAACCCCATTTCCAGCTCTGCAGCAGCAAGGTCACATGGGGACTAGATGGAGGACAAGCAGAAAGAGAACCATTTCACTCGTGGGAAGAGCCCCAACCATGCAGCCTGGACTGCCAGCTGTCTTGTGCACAGTGGCGGTCTTCACTGGCTCCAGTAGAAAACCCACCAACCCTAGGGGTGGGGACATGTGGAAGTTTAAGAAAGAAGTTGGAAGAGAACTGGACTGTGCTTTTCTCCACTTCATTTTCTCAGTCAAAACCTGGCTATTTGTGACAGCTTCCTTGTGAGCAATGTCAGCAGATGTCTTTTTTTTTTCTTTTCTTTTCTGCAGGTCCCAGTAATATTCTGAGTGTTGATCCACCTATGAATGAGGGGTATAAACAAGAAGGAGAATCTGTGACCATGGACTGCAAATTCACAGTCCATTTTTCTTATTATACAATGTCCTGGTATCAGCAGCCATCCAGTGGAAAGATGATTCATATGATTCAACTGGATTCTGAAAATGAGAACTCAAAAGAAGGATGATACTTTATGGTGTTTTGTGGTGTCTCAAAAGAAGGACGATATTTTGTGATGTATCAAATGGGCAATATTTTAAAGTCACTCAAAGTTCTCAATCTCACCATCTTATCCTTGATGCCCAAAGACTTGGTTGTCTATTTCTGCACTGTCGCAGACTCCACAGTGATAGTAGCAACAGAGAGAGCCTTACCAAAACCCCCAGGCTCAGCAACAGATGGCCACCTGCCTGGGACAGAGTAACCCTCAGGACAGGAAGAGGATAGGCACAGGCATGGTGGGCAGAACTGGTGAGACTAGAAAGGAAGCCGATGGTGCTCTAGGGACAATCTTCCCAATCTTCTTTGGTATCATAGAAAGGTAGCGTCATGCTTATAAGATGCCAGCTTCAAGAGCATGTTCACCTCTGAGACAGATGCCTAAGGTTGATAATAAAGCAAATCAAGGTGTGTACACATTTTTTTGTTCTTGTTTTTGTTTTTGTTTTTGTTTGACCTGCTCAGCATCCATCTTCTCTTTTCTGGTGATAATGCCACCTTGATTGATGTTCCTTAGATAAACCAAACCTCCCCCCCCCTCTTACCCATGTTTGAGTCTGGGTAAGGCCTACCCACCCTTGATCCCCCTGACAAATGAACATAATTCATCTCTCTGGTCACAGTGATTGTTTCAAGGATGAGTTCATGACCCTAACCCACATCCCAAAATTTCATATGGCACTATTAAGAAGGTTGCTGGGATGTGAGAAGCCAGGATGTGCATCTAGACCTGCTGGTAGCCCCCTTCCCACCACAGGCAAGAGAAGCCCTGAAGAGAAAGTGGAAATGAATCCAGATAACATGGTTAGAGGCTCCGCACCCACTGTGACTGGCATCCACCTAGGATTTTGTTGTTCCACACACCAGTTGCCTTAACTTGGGTTCCCCCAAAGTAAACAAGGAATATGAGAGATTTAGCTGGAAGGCGATCCCAGGAGGCAAAGGAAGGGGCATAGGGAAGAAAGATTGGGAGGGAAATCAGTCAATAGGGTATTATCAGGTCAGCTGCCACCATGGGCAACTGGAGCTTTGTCCTGCCAGGGAAACTTGGAAGCCAGTGTGAAACACTTGCCTCAAGCTAGCCCACCAGGGGGCCAAAGAAGCTAGGTGTTAAGATCTCAAATCCTGCATATCATTGATGAAGGTGGTTCCTGGAGATGGGAGCAATCATTCCCTACATTCATTTCCTGTAGGTCTGTCTACAGCAAGCTGTGGCAGTAAGAGGAAGTCCTGGGCAAAGAAAAGCAGGTATTGGTAGTAGCAATGTGAGCAGTGTGCCCTGCAGTTATAAGCACATAGGAATACAGGTGGGCCCCCAGCAATGCAGAATAATCCATTCTTTTTAAGCTATTTTGAGTTGGATTTTTCTATCACTTGCAATTAAAGGAGACATAACTAAAAACATTAATGAAGATAACATTGGGTAAAATAAACTAACCAAGCAAAATACTTTTAAATTATTTTTTAAATTCATTTATTTATTGCTTACTGCAGTTCTAAAATGGAAACAAGTCCTCAAACTGCTCAGATTAGATAGGTTGTCTAGCTCTTTTCTCTCAAATTACCCAGTGTGGTAAGAACCAGGGACAAATTTAACACCTATATCTGCATCTAATCATTCGCTTCCTCAGATGCACCCTGCCTAGTGCTGCCAGATTAATCTCCCTAAAGAGTCCCTCCAAAAAGCTGTGCCTACTCAGAACTTCCAGATTCCACCTAAGTCTGCCTTTCCCAACTCCAAAATCTGCTCCTGCTACTTTTTTTCCCCCCACAGTATGTTCATGGGCCATTTCTACCTCTTGAAGTTCACCATCTTTCAAAACCTATTCCATTTCTCTCTCTGGGTGTGCTGGCCACAGCTCTTCCCGAGCCCATGTTCAGTGATATCACATTGGCAGCTCACTACTTAGCATTAAGCATGTATACCGCAGGCATTTAATATCAGTAGAACATTTAGGGGAAGGCTTGTTTGTTTTGCTTTGCTTTCACTGTTGTGGAACAGCTGGCTTAGGAGACATCATTATACATAAACACAATGGGTTAAATATCCCAGGAGAACAAAACACTTTAAAATGACTTCCAGTCACCACAGAGTTCAGGGAGAAGATCTCCTCCAGCTGTTGCACATTGAATAATTGGGTTAGCCTATTCCTCCCAGATCTTTTGGAGTAGTAAGGAGAATGGGAAGCCTAATATCTAGGAAAATCTCTTTTGAAACTCTTATCAGTGCTCCTTATAAGCTAATGCCGCTTTCTCAATACCCTATGGTCTTCAAATAAAAGTTCTACCTGCATACGAACTCAACTCTGCCAAATGAATCCATAAATTTAAACACATTACCAGTCAAAATTGGAAAAGGCTTTTTATTTTGTAACTTGTAAAAATGGTTTTTAAAGGTTATCTAGAAGAATAAATAAGATATATATCCAATAAAAATTTAAATACTTACCATATTGGATATTAAAACGTGTTCTAAAGCTATACTCATTAAAATAATGAGGGGCCAATGCAAGGACAGATATTCAGACAAATCGATAAAACTACAGAACCTAAAGTTAGAAGTAAGAGATTCGGTTATGAGAAAGAAGTTTGCATATGTTAAAGTGACCATCCTAAACCAGAATGACTTGTCTATAAATTTCTGGAAGACACCTGAACAACCATACAGAAATCAGTCAAATCAGATACTAAACCTCAACAAATAAATCCAAATGGAAAGCATTTTAATGTTTTATTATAAAACTACATCATTGTTTAGGTAATCTTGAAAAAGTAGACATACTTTGTAAAAAATACAACAAAGAAATTATGAAGGATAAAACTGACAAATTTGACAAATCAATTTTTAAACATCTGAATATTAAAAGCATTGTAAATTATAAGACAAATGATGAGGTAGAAAATATTTGTAATAGAAATCACAGTGAAAGCTACATATCATTAATATACAAAAATATCTCCAAATCAGTAAAGATAAAATGGACACAAATGGAACAAAATGATAGTGGAAGTCAATAAGCATTTCACAAAATATGTATGCAGACAAATGACTGCTAAACACACAAAAATACCCTTCCATTACAATATAATCAAATTACTGTAATTTTGAAACCAATCAGATGCTGCTTTCAGCCAGTCATAATGGTAAAGATTTTACTATGTGTTGGCAAAAATGAGAGTGGACTGCACACCAGTTAGTTTATTGCTGGTAATGCAAATTTCTACAAAATTTTTTTAGATAAATATGAGCAATAAGCATCTCAAAGCTTAAAAATGATCATACTTTTGACCCAGCCACTTTCATTCTAGAGATTTATGCCTAGGAAATAATGTGATATGTAATATATAGACACACACAAAGATCTATTAGAATGTAGTATATAACAACATAAATCATGATGAGTGTAAATATCCAACAGTAGTGAACTGGCAAAATAAATTTTGAAATAACCACAAAATGTAATGATATTGTCACTTAAAGCAATTTATGAGTATTGGTTGGCATGAAAAAATGTTTGTGAATCATAATATATTAGTAAGTGGGAAAAATCACAAACATTATGAACTTTGGGTTAAGATAGATACAGATGGTTACATATAGAAGTATGTATACATAGAAGGTTAGTATACACATACACATATTTTCTTGCTGGGCCAGCTGAAAACCAACAGTACCCCAGTAGCAACAAGCATGCCTAGACCTCAGATCCTGCTATCTAATACTATTTTCCAATAAATGGAATTAAAGTTCTTTGGAGAATAAGCCTGGAGAAACTTATCGTACCAGAAAGTAAGCAAAACAAAACAAAACAAAAACCCTCAATTCCTTATAGGTGGGCCAAACATAGTGACCTCCTTCTAAAGGGTACAGTATAAAGAGGGTTAAAAAGAATAACTTTATAGTGGCAAAATCTGGCAAACACTACCTCAACCAGGTGACCAAAGTTAATATCAACAGGGATAAATCATGTTGACAGTGTGTGACCTCGATGTGCTGGGATGAGAAATGACACTTTACCTAAAGGTCTTCTTCCCCAAAACCCATAATCCCAGTCTAATTTTGAGGAGATCCTCAAAAAGTCCCAATCTATGGAAATTCTATAAAATCCATGACCAGTATCCCCTCAAAACCGTCCAGGTCACCAAAAACAAGAAAAGTCTGGGGAAGTGTCATAACCAAGAGGAGCCTGCGACGACATGATGACTAAATTCACTGTGGTACCCTGGTTAGGATTCTGGAACAGCAAAAGGGCATTAGGTACATTCTGATTGGATCAAATAAAGTGTGAACTTTATGACAGTGTATCACCATTGGATCATTGATTGTGGCATATGGACTGTTTTTAGATGTCAATAAGAGGGGACATTGGGTGTGGAATATATGGGAACTCTGTATACTATCTTCACAACCTATCAATCTTAAACTATTCTAAAATCAAGCTTATTTGAAAAAGTTATAAAACTGTAGGTTTTATATGACCTGATTTTTACAGGAGAATTATAGTTTTATAGATGAGAGAGTCTTGAGCTGTGCTGTCTAGTACATAGCCACTACCTACATGTGGCCCTCGAATACTTGAATTGTGTTGTGAGATGTGCTGTACGTGTAAATGACACACTAGATATCAAAGACAGTATGAAGAAAAAAATGTAAACAATCTCACTAATACATTTTATATTTACTACATGTTGAAATAACAGCACTTGGGGTATATTGAGTTAAAGAAATTATACAACTAAAATTAATTTTATATATTTCCTTGTTATTTCTTTCAATGTAGCTACTAAAAAATTTTTAATTATGCATATGGCTTACATTGTATTTCTATTGACAGCAGGGGTCTAAAAGTATAGACATGAAAATGTTAACAATAATTATTCCTAATAGTGGGGTTAAGAGTAATTTTTTTAGCTTTTCTTTTATCTAGTTTTTCTTCTATGAATGATGGTACCTTGTATAATAAAAAGTAATAAAAGTAAAAAGACACAAACCACTGCTGTAAAATGTCATGCTAACTGATAGAAGCACCAAGCAGAAATGTTAAGCCATAGAATCCTTTCATTAATTAAATTTATTCACTCATTTAAACACACATATATTAAGTGTCCCATGTGCACTGGGAGAGTTGCTAGGAGTACAAAAAGATAAGCTGTAACTATTTCCTTCAGGGGGTTCACAGTCCTCTGGGGAAGTTGGGCTCATAAGCAAGATATTAGAATACTATGGGCAGTGGTACTATGAGGATTCTTACAGAGCCCACTCCTCTCTCCTTCCTGCTCTAAATGCTGCTGTTTTTCTGTCCCCATGCTTAGTCTAGCTCTCTGCCCACAGCATCACTGCAACTAATACCCATATACTAATGACTATCCCTCTAACCTGGATGTTGCTCCAGACTTGTACATCCAATCACCTTTTACTCAAATGACCCTTGGGCAATATAACTGTACATGCCTAAAACCCAGCATTTCTTCACTTCCTCTACTCTGAGTTCCTCTACCTTTATATTTCTTGTCTTTATTAATAACACCACCATTGAAATAATGGCCTTGTGGCTTGGTATGAAAATCAAATTTGGTCCCTCTACTTCACTTCCCAAAATTCTTCAGATTTGGCACTGCACCAGCTCAAGTAGCCACCAATCCAACCTCATCTCCTGGCACATCTCTAGTCAGCACTGACATTCTGGAAGTACCAAACTACCAATTCAGAAAATACCTTGCTATCACCCCTCTTTCCGGTACCCTGCTTGAAAGGTCCATCATCATCACCATCTCCTTCTCATGGTCCCCAAACATCTCCTCTCTGAAGCCTTCCTTGATCTTCCAGGAAAATTTAGGCACTCTCTCCTCTGGCTCCCTTGAGTTTTGTATACCTCCAGAATAGCAAGTATCCCCATATAGTATAGTTCCTGCTCAGGATATTCTATTCCTTGAGGGCAGATATTATGTCTCGTTCACCTCGGTACCACCAGCATCACACAGAACATGACAAATAAAAACTACTCAAATTTACTGAATAGCCCCTATTTTTTTCACCTTCCTCACTCTATTGTGGTCATCCTTACCCTCTAGAATAGTCTAGATAGATATAGTCTAGATAGATGTTCCTGGAATGCCCAAGCAGTTTTCACATCAGAGCCTTTGTCCTTAAATGGTTTCACCGCAGGGGGCTTTCTCCATCACACTATTCAATCACAGCTCAAAGGTCACCTCAAAAAAAGAGTTCCTTCCTTCCAGCCTAGGTAAGAAAGTACCCATCTAACTCATCCCTCTTTCCCCCTTCCTTGTCTTATATTTTCATGGCAAGCATCATTAGCAGGCATTATATTATTTATCTGTGTATTTCATGTCTGTCTATTCACCAGAATATTAAGAATCAAAAAGCCCAGGACTCTGAATTATTCAATAAATGAATAAAGATCTGATGTGTGCATAAATAAATAAATGATATTCTTTATCACCCAACAGGACACTGTCTCTCTGGCTTCCATTTCCCCTTCATCTGCTGTTTTTCTCAACAAGCCATAAATCTGGGACCTTAAACAAAGAGGGATTAAGACACGAACTCCAAGAATTGGCGTGGATAACAAGGTTGAGTGAGCAATAATCTTAAAACTTAAAAAAGCAACAACAGTTCGGCTATCCATGTAATAAATTAGTTTCAAGTATGTGTTTTATCTTCTAATTCATTCATTCAACAAATATTCATATCACACCTGGGTTCCTTTTTAAAAGATAATAACTGTCTCTTGCATTTGCAGCATTATTTATAATTTACAAGATCCTTTCTGACACTCACTTCAATGTACCCTCATAAATAATTCTTTAAGGTAAGCAGGTCTGATGAGGAATGAGTCTTATGAGGAATGAGTTACCAGATTAAGGATCATTGGGTTGTGAAAATTCTGAGGTAGGAATGCATTCCATCGTTTTATTGTTGATACAACTATGTACAGAATCCCATTATCAATCTATTTATTTCACCTCAGAGAGCTGTAATACACACATTGTCCATCAGTACCGGTACATTAATTCTCACTCCTGGGATTCTCAGCCTACTCTCAGCTTCTGTGCTAATGTGAATATTTCATGGTAGAGTGCACATACTTTGAAGATAGGTACCATACCTTCTCTACTTCTTCTACTTACGTTAGGGCTCCGTGCATGCTGTGTGTTCTCCATAAATATTTATTAGTAAGGAGAATAGCCATTAATGCAAGAATCTCTCCAATCAGAAAGTAACCACGGTAAACTATGACATCTAGTCTCCCAAAATGGCCCTCCAATGAGCCATGCTCCTCAATATCATACTTTTGTGTAGTCCCTTCCTCTTAAATCTAGACTGTCTCTGATTCTTGAGTATAATCAGAGAAAGGCTGCAGAAGTGATGTTCTGTGACTTCCCAACCTTGCAGCTTCTCTCATGGTCTCTGGGAATACTTCCTCTGGAGGAACACAAACTGTCATGTAAGCAGTTGCACTATTTTGATACCATCATGCTGTGAGGAAGCTCAGGCAAGCCAAATGCAGGGACAGTCTAGTCAGCCCTTGGCTGTTCAGCCATCCCATCCCAAGCTCCAGTCATGTGAAAGAAGAAGCCATTCAGGATGTCATGCCCAATGGAGTCACAGATGACTCCATCCCAAACAATTTTTTGTGTGCCACTTCCGTGGTGGATGCTTTCTGATGGGTGTTAAAATATGATACAAAAATGTTTGCACTGTGTCCTATCCATCCATTCATGTTCCTCTAACCCAGACCTCCTTGTCTTTAACCTTCCAACTTTCTTCCTTCCAGACCCCTGACCAGGCAGCTAGACCATTGACCACTGCCCAGGAATCTAAATATACTGTCACCTTGGGCCGTTTTTCCTTCCATATGAAATGTGGATTATCAGAGCACTGCTCATAGCTCCACACATTGGGAAGATTGTTTTTCTCCACTGTTAAGTCCATCCTGTTGGGGTATATGGGGGCAAAGAAAACACAGCCCCATAGCAGGAAACAGGCTTTATTTAGGAATAAAACCTGGAAGGAGACGACTAGAGAGAGAGCCCACAAGAATCAGAAAGCCCGCCTCCTTACAGGCTAGGGGCTTTTTATGGGGCAAGGAAGGGGGGGTACAGGAGTAGTCATGTAAGCCACTGGTTGGTGTGCTAATGGCCAGGTCATCTTGGGCAATGGTCAAGAGGGCATTTCTCTTTCTTGGTTCCTTTGTTCTCCGTCCTTCTCCGGCATGCCCTCATGGCCAGACCCAGTCAGACCTCACAGTGCCCACACATCCCTGAACATTGCTTATAAGGCAGATGCTGTGCATTTTTGGCTTGGACACATATACCAAGCAAATCCACCTGTAAATCAAGTTCGGGCTTCTTCTTTCTCCTTCAGCTAGCTACATTCCCCACCTAACATGGCCATAGATGAAAGTTGTGGGAGTGGCACTTGAGCAATTGTGTGGAGTGTCCCAGGGGTCTGGGCTACCTGCCTAATGCAATTTACTTGCAAACTCCAGTCCAGGTTGGGCTCAATT
The DNA here is from genome assembly GCA_004027185.1 of Glis glis. NCBI lineage: Eukaryota > Metazoa > Chordata > Mammalia > Rodentia > Gliridae > Glis > Glis glis. The sequence continues at coordinate 3,177 of PVJS01002492.1, read as the reverse complement.
CCAGATGTACTATTTTCATTTTACAAGAGAGTGCTGCTGGGCTCGTTCAAATTTTGGGGGTAGCCAGTCCAAAATAACCCAGCTTATAATTGTTATGCTAGGATTCAGCATGCAGACCAGGAGAGAAGGGGATGGGGTAGTTCCTGAGAGTGCACTGATTCCTTGCGGAACAGAAGACTATCTGGCATCTTCCTGCACGGGGAAATCGCTGGTTCTTACAGGCCACCTCTGCGAACTGTAAAGGTTCAGAACAGAAATCCTCAGGGGCATCCATCCAGATGTCCCCATCCCTGAGTCAGGGTTTTAAGTTTTCCCAACCAGGGCCCTGTTACCACAGATTAACAGGTCTTCCTGGGCTTAGCATTTAAATACATCTGGAGCTCTGCAACTCAATCAAATTCTATCTGTTCATCAACTATGTCTGCCCTTCCTCTGTAGAAGATAAGTGTCTCTTAGAAAAGAAGACTCTGACTCTCACATTTAGCCTTTAGCTCTTTGTCAATGCTGTCATTTTTCATTATCCCTTTTCAGAGTTTTAATACAATTTAGCAATAGCCAGCAATTCTGTTTTGTTTTATTTTGTTTTATCATCTCGTGTGTCTTTCAAATGCCTGAACCTCTTCACCTGCCATGGAATCTTCATTCACAAAGACTTTCCCATCACCACAACCCTATCACTATCAATGTCCCAAATACCACTAGGGATGGGGTCCCCTTGGCCAGCAAGGTCCCAAGTCCCATCTGTTTTCTTGAACAATTCCTGATACCAATTGTATAAAATGCTCAGACATAAAATACATGCTAAGTCAGGATTAGCGATTTATTGGAGGAAACACCCATGAAGAATATGGGAAAAGGAACTGGAGTAGGCAGGGAGGACCTTCAGACGGATGCAGATATGACACCTGTAAAAAGAACGGAGGAAGTGAAAAGGATTGGGCATAGAGTTTCACTCTGTAACAGTCTCAAGGAAGTTTCTACTAGGCCAATGGGGAGTATACACCTGCCAAAATTTCCCATTAGAGGAGCCCTGCATCCTGCAGGAATGCACTGGCACTAGTAACTTCAATGCTCAATCATTGTCTTGGAGCAGCCTGGGACTGGGGGGCCCCAGTGCAAATGCAATGCTAGATCCAGAGGGATGATCCATGAAGCTGTAAGTCAATTGTGCTCTCCTAGATAGGTTCTCTTGAAGGTGATCTGACTGGGGCATTTCAGTGAATGCCACTAATGACTCATTAGGAGTTCAGTCATAGTTTCAGCTCTTGGCAGTTTGAACACTCAACAGGGGTTGTAGCTTGATAGTCCTTGATTAGTAGAAGTCCAATTGTTGAGTCCATGCGTAACTCTTCACCATATCACTTTGTTTACTAGCCCATTGGGCAAAGACAGGTGTCTGGTTAAAAAAAAAAGTTCATTGATATCTGTAAATCAGATCATTTTGTCAATCTAAGATCTCCTTCTACTGAGGTTGTTGTTTTTTGTTTTTGTTTTTGTTTTTGTTTTGGCTAGAATCCAAATGGAACACAAATATTTTCATAGTATATAACCATTCTGACAGATCTAACCATATACCCTCTCAGATTTATATGAAACCAGTTATCCAATTAAATTTCTTCAATGACCCTGATCATCTGATCAAACTGTTAGGCACTTTATTCTGATCATATCTTCCTCTAGGTAAAATGAATCTCCAGATGCTCGAAGTTTTGCCCAGTGAAAAGATTTCTCTTCATCACCGTCCTTCAGCCCCATGAACATGACTTCAATCCCTCAAGTGGGACTATAGCATTCTAGATATCCACTTGGGGATAGTACTGGAATATTATAAAGAACCACCTGTAGACAAGCCTAATTTTTTCCTCTTTCGACTGGTCATAAGCTTTACCGGCTTAAAGATAGGAGGCAGTGTAGCAGAATTAAAAGCTATGGTAAACCAAACCTCTTGCTAATGTTATTTCTAAGTTCCATAAGAATATACTCAAGCCTGATCTCATATATACCACTCCCACTCCTATGCATGCCCAAATTTGGGGTTTGGTGGATCAAGCAACACCCATTTCATAATGGGCATTCCAGTTCGTATGATAGCTTAGTGGTCAAACACTTTGTCTCTATTAAGACCTATGAAAAGCCAAGAGTTATTTCTCAAAAGGAGGACACTTGCCTGCAGAGTATGGCATGACTTTGTTCTCTATTCTAAAAGCCCACTCTGACATTCAGCTAAGAGTCTTGCCAAAGGCTCCGTCCGTAGCCACTTTAGTCACCATTGAATTGGCTGTGTCATCTGATCAAAGTGGCAGAGAAGCTTGCATAATAGCCTATTGCAAAGTCTTCTCTTTCTCTAGGCCCTATTTAAAACTGGAAGCCATTTGGGTTACTCAATAAATAGGTCTGGACTATAACAATACACCCAGATATGATATTTGTTGCCTCCAAAATCCAGTGAGGCACAGTAGAAATTAAGACCGTATTAATGGTAGGAAAGACCTGATGTAACAATTTGACTTTTGCCTTGGAAAAAAGTTTCTCAGTTTCCCCAGATGATGGAACCCCATGAGAGTTCACTGAGGGAGAAAGTCCCTGAGTTTTTCTGGGATTTATTTCGCACCCTCTTGCCTGTATCTGTCTTACCAAAGTGTCTAAATGAGTTGCTATTTCATGCTGCCCTGGTCCATCGGTGTAATGGATCCATGTTAGGTCTTGTGGAATGCAGAGGCAATCAGTTCCCTGCGAAATAGAATAAAGCAGGATGAAGATTTGATATTACCTGAGGCAAAACAATGAAGAAACATAGATGGCCATTCCAGATGAAAGAAAAATGCTTTTCATGGTCTCTACTAACAGGCATATAGACGAAAAAATGTTTTTGCATATCAATACTCACATATTGAGTGTCAAAGGATATGTTGATTTACTCAAGCAATGAAACTGCATCTAGAATCATAGCTGCAATTTATTGACCATCTGATTAGATTTACAATAATCCTTTGTCATTCTTCAAGATCCATCTACCTTCTGCACAGGCCAAACAGATTATTTGAATGGATATGTTGGGAAAGTCAGACCTGCATCTTTTAAGCCTTTTATAGAGGCACTGATCTCTACAGTTTCTTCAGAATGCAATATTACTTTGGACTTTTTTTTTTAATGGTTTTTTTTTTTTTTTTTTTTTTT
>PVJS01002491.1:0-84044 GCA_004027185.1 Glis glis | reverse complement strand
CTATACCCCTGGCCCTATTTTTTTATACTTTATTTTGAAACCGGGTCTCACAAAGTTGCGGAGGGCCTCACTAGGTAGAGAGAGAAAGAAAGAGAGAGAGAGAGAGAGAGAGAGAGAGAGGGCTGAGGCTGGCTGCGAACCCGGATCCTCCGGTCTCCACCTCCCAAAGTACTGGGATTACAAGTGTGCGCCACCACGCCTGGCTGAAATTTGTATTGTATCGCAAACGTGTTTATGAATGTATCTATGGACTCGAACCAAAACTTGGCTTTGTATTACTCCAAATTTAATATTTTCTGGACATATAATGTAAAATTACTGAGCAATTATTGAAATTTTCTTTACTTTTGAGGAAATAAAGGAATGCTGTCTCACTATTGTTCTCTTTCCAGTCTTATAAGAGGCCATTTTATTATTACAATTGGCTTTTTAGAAAAACAGATCCAAGCATTGTCTTCTAATATCCCAGTATCTATCAGAGTGCTCTGTATTATTTTATTTTTTTATAAGTGAGAACACATATGATGGCTTTTATATATCTCTCAGAAGAATGTGCCATTTAAGCAGAACAATCTAGTATGTTGCATACTAACAGTGCTATTTGCTTTTTAAGAGAAATCATATTTAAATTGTCTTATGCAATTTCAAGTTTTCTAGTACATTATCATTATCAACAGGAGAGGTATGGTATAGAAATGTTTATCTTTTAGTCAAATAGAATCCAACTAAACATTGACGTTTTATACGCCATAAAGTAATTTAGGAAATCACTTAGCAAACACATTTTCATCAATGTTAAAATTGAAACCATTCTATGGTAGTTCATTTACAATTCAATTCCCATAAAAACAGCTTACAAATCCACAAATCATTGTCCCTCTAAGTAGTAGCTGAATATGCCAATAGTTACCCATATCGTGCCCAAGCAGTGCTGCACTGCAGAAAACCAGGTACTCCTCTGGACGTCAGAGTCATTGCAAGTCATAGGATTAAGTTTGCTTGTGTTTGACTGCATTTTGTTGAGTAGAAGAGAACAGTATGAGGGAAAGAGAAAAATATAGTTACCCAAATCCAAATGAAATAAACAGAGCAATAATAAAAAAAGAAAAACTTGAACCTGTCTATCCTTTCACTAAGACTTTTCTGCTCAGCTTTCCTCGTCTCCCTCAGAGCTTCCACATAAGGATCTTTTCCCTTTTCCCACTCAGAGGCGCATGTTATTCTTTCCAAGCTCATTATTTACTTGACTCCTGTATCACTTCACTTCATAAATTATCACCTGCCTACATTAGGACATGATGAGACTGACAAGAAATCGTCAGTGGAAGATATTTGGGCAATGGAACAGTCTTATGAACATGAGGTAAATTGGATCGTCATAACCATATTTACTGTTATCATTGTGTACAGAACAGTGTGTTAAAAGTAAATGTTATTTTGAAATGTCTACTGTAGAATTAGAGATTAATGTTCTACAATGACAAATTAACTTTTCTTCTGATAATAAAATATTCTAATTATTAGGTTGTTATTTAAACCAGACTTCACACAGAATTCTCTACTCTACTCTCCAGAAATAATTAGTACTCTTTAACAAAGTTATTAATCAATGATGGTGATTATTAGCATACGAGGAGAGTCAGATTTCTTTTTAAAATAAGTTTTATTCTGGCCGGGTGTGGTGGTGCAAGCCTGTAATCCCAGTACTTAAGAGGCGGAGACAGGAGAATCGCAGGTTGAAGTCCAGCCTCAGCTACTTTAGTGAGGCCCTCTGCAACTTAGTGAGACCCTGCATCCAAATAAAAAAAATAAAATAGGGCTGGGGTATAGCCCAGAAGTAGATGCTCCTGGGTTCAATCCCCAGCACACACAAAAAAGTATGTTTTATTCTACCTTTTTTGATTCTGAGGGTCATGAAAGAAGCATTTTATGTACCCAAAAGGCAAACTTTTAGCTACAGCCAGAAAATTTCCCTACAATCCGTCCTTCATTTCCTTTTTTTTCTGAGATTATTTCTTACTGATTTGGTTTTCCACAATCCACTCTGTAGAACTGCATATAGTATAAAACTGTCAGTTTTGCACTATATGTTATGCAGAGAGTTTCTGAAAATTTTCTCATGAAAATACTTATTTCAACTCGTGCCTTTAACAAGAGATATTACCCTTCAGCTACAGTGGCTAAATTATTTGAAGCTGATGAGTCATATAATGGTTCTCAACTCCCCAAAGCACCTTCATTATGGGAAACTACTCCTATATTGTCATTTAGTTTGTGAAATATGAAACACAGCTATCTGGTTCCTTTTCTTAATACCTAAGAGAAGAAAATATAGATGCCAATTGCTCACCAGATAGAAATCCTTAAAGGTTGAGTTCATACAGTTCATGCTAAATTTCTCAAGAGTGCTCTCACAAACAGGATTTGCAGCCATCTGTTAATACTGTGCTTTAACATTTAAAAACTTCATTAAAAACAAAATGCAGGTCTTAAAAAATCTTCTCCTACCTCCTTATTTTATAGCTGAATATTATAGGAAGCAAATAAAATAATATGGCTAGAAGAAAAAAAGACACTAATGATGGAGGCAGTACAAAGCTGTCCGGGCCTCTCAGGACTCCTTAGAAGCTAGATAAAGTTTTTCCCATTTGCTCAAGACCCATACTGGTGGGAGAAAAGTATTAAATAAACGTGATCAAATTGAAGAGAAACAAATCTGAGACAAAGTATTCTGTACTTAATTAATATAATAACGTTATGAAGGAATAAAAGTGGAAACCCTCTCAGTTTATATTCTAGAGCAGTGATATTTTTGTATGTATTTATGTTAACATTGACACTTTAGTAGTGATAAAACCTTTTTTATTGTATTATTATTTCTTCTGTCTGAACAACCCTTGTGCAATTCTTTGTGTTGATGTAGGTGAAAGGTAGAATAAGTGTCAAAAAATGTTCCAAAGGAAAGGTAATAAACTTAATGAAATTATAGATCCAGTATGGGCAGTTAAAAGAAAGAGAAGGAAAGCTGGGCGTGGTGGCGCACGCTTGTAATCCCAGTACTTTGGGAGGCGGAGACCAGAGGATCCGGGTTCGCGGCCCGCCTTGGCTCTCTCTCTCTCTCTCTCTCTCTCTCTTTCTCTCTCTACCTAGTGAGGCCCTCCGCAACTTCGTGAGACCCGGTTTCAAAATAAAGTATAAAAAAAAAATAGAGCTGGGGGTGTAGTGCGGAGATAGAACACCCCTGGGTTCAATCCCCGGCACCGCAAAAAAAAAAAAAAAAAAAAAAGAGAGAAGGAAAAATACAGAAATGGGTTTATTTTGAGAAGAGAACATTGGGCAATGGTTTGTGAGCATGTGAATAGCTCTGTGCCACATAAGGCAGAGGTAGCACGCAGGGAGATGACAGTAAAGTAGTCATGTTGAGTCATATGTGCAACTTTCCTTTGCCACTTTTTGCTATAATTTAGAAAAGGTTTTCAGTGAGTCTGATGCTTAACAGGTTGTTCACTCAAAAGTGACATTGTACTTACTGATCGTGTCTGCTAGGCAGATTAGCTCGATGCCCAGTATATATGTTAGTATAATTTTGGAAGGGTGGGAGAACATAAATAAATATGTAAGTATGACAGATCAGACTGCTTCTTAGTATAATGTAAGGATTTTACAAGGTTAATAAAATTTGGTGGTTCTGTGATTCTATTAACAGAGTTAAAAGCAATCCAGAAAATGGGCTGTAATTATTTTGAGAGAAAGTAAAATTAATAAATCTGTGGAACAAAAAATTTAAAAATTTCAATCTCTTTTTAATATCTCAGAATACTTTAAGATTCATGAATTTTTATTCTGTCTGAAAAAAATACAGCACTCTTCTATACTAAGCAAATTCATACAGATAGGTAAGGTTTTATTTTGGTTTTTGTGTTTGATTTTGGTTTTGCTTTTCCCTTACTAAGATATTCCAAGTAAATTTACTGTTAATTTATCTTGTGAAAAAAAATCTCTTAATCAAATCTTTAAGAATACAGTAAGTTTTGGTAGATTTTGTTTTGATACTAGGGATTGAACCCAGGGATATTCTACTGCCAAGCTACACCCCCAGTCCTATTTTATTTTTCACTTTGAAACAGGATCTCATTAAGTTATTAAAGGCCTCCCTAAGTTTCTGAGGCTGGTCTTGAACCTGCAATCCTCCTGTCTCAGCCTCCCACATACTGGGATTACAGGCATGTGTTACCACACTCAAGCTTGATAGATTTCTAGGATGACAAAATAAAAGGTTTCAAGCTGATCCTATATCTCAAAATAAGATGTGTTTTGCTGATGTAACAGACAACCTTAAGTTTCAGTAGCTTAGAACACCACACATTTGTATTTTTATCCATGCTAATTGACCATCACAAATCACTGGGCAGGCAGAGGTTAGTCACCCAACAACCCAGGCTGATGAAATTTCCATCATGGTACACCTTGCCATGATGACCAGGAATTAAGACATTGTGAATTTTGCTGTGGTTCTCTTAACATTCTTAACTCTATGAAATGTGGTCATAATTATTCATGTTTCATTATCTAAAGCAAATCAAATGACAATACTTAATTTGAAGGGGGTTGGTCTTTGAAACACTATATAATACCCAGACATGGATGGAAACAGGAAATTATGGTGAACAACATGGCTAATTTATGTATCATAAAATAAAGACAATATAGTTTCTGTAGAACTTGTAATCATGTATGCAACTATAGTCAAACAAAAATAACAAGTATGAATTTCAGTTAGAAGGGAATTTTAATAAAGGGCATAAAAGTAAGTAGTATTTCAGTTTCTAATGCCAGTAAAGGAAATCTCTTTTCCTGACATAGGGCGAGTAATAACAGCTAAGTGACAGTACCCCCAGGGTCCTATGTGTGTTGTGTAAATTCAAGAATTTGTGATATCACTAATATATTTCCAGATCATTAAAAGTTGACTCAGTAAGCAAAGGTGTTTATTTGAGAATATGTGTGGTATCATGACAAAATCAACTTTTCTGTAGTGAAGGATGACTAAATCAATGTTTTATTTCATTTTATATCCTTACATACCTTTAGTTGTCTCTCACTCTTTTTGTTTGTTTCTAATTCAGGAGCACCATAGATTTCTCAGCAGTGACCTATTTTCAAAGCTATTCCCATTAAACCATAGTGATATTTTCAGTAGCATCTCCTGGGCTCTATTCTTCTCTTTCATGACTTTCATGACTTTGCTTTTGCCATAGTTGTTTACTGATGGCTTAATTATACTATAATGTTCATATGACTTTATATGCAATATTGTGTCTTCTTTTTGTGCAATATTGTGTCTTCTTTTCCTGCTTCCCTTATGAAGTATTCTATTTGCCTTTCACAAAGATCTTGCATACTCCATCTATTCTATGTTGCTTTTGATGTTGCCAGTCATAGCCATTATTCTATTTTTCTTATTTCCATTCTTATCAGTTCCTTGGGTTCTGACATTTGCATTAACTAAATACTTCTGTTGTAGAAAAGATTTACCTAGAATTTTCTTCATTTGGTCATTTCTTGACAGAGGATGTATATCCAGAATACATAAAGAACTCACAAAACTCAACACACACACACACACACACACACACACACACACACACACACATGAATAACCTAATCAATAAATGGCAACTAAATTGAACAGACACTTTTGAAAACAAGAAGTGCAAGCAGCCAACAAATACATGAAGAAAGTTCAACATCCTTAGCAATCTGGGTAATGCAAATCAAAACTGCACAGATATTACAAATCATTGCAGTAAAAATGGCAATCATCAAGAATAAAGATAATAAATGTTGCCAAGGATTTGGGGGGAAAGAAATCCTTATGGACGGTTGGTGGGAGTATAAATTAGTACAGCCAGCATGGGAATCACGATGTAGGCTCCTCAGAAAACTAAAAATAGAACTAGTATATGATCCAGCTGTAGCATCCCTCATACTTTAGAAATACATGGGTACCCCTGTTTATTTAGCACAATCAACAATAACCAAGTTATGGAATCAGCCTAGGTGTCTATCAACAAATGAATGAACAAAGAAAATGTGGTATTTATACACAATGGAGTTTTAGACATTAAAAGGAATGAAATTATGTAATTTGCAGGTAAATGGATGGACCTAGAGAATCACATTAAGGAAAATAAGCCTCATTCAGAAAGACATGTATAATGTGTTTTCCTTCATATGTGACAAATTATGAGAAAAAAGGGGGGGCATCATGAAAGTAGAAGAGAGACCATTAAGGTAGAGGACAGGGATCAGAGGAGGGATGACAGAGGGTGAGGGTTGAAGTTAGGGAATAAAACTGAACAATAATGTTATATACATGTAACAATATACTACAACATAACCCGCCATTCTGTATAATTAATATGCACCAATAAAAAGAATTTTAAAGATATAGAGATATCATTCCTCCCAGTATTATTTTTCTAGTGCTGATATAACCAAGTACCACAAACTGAGTATCATTTTTTTTTTTTTTGCAGTACCGGGGATTGAACCCAGGGGCGTTCTACCTCTGCGCTACACCCCCGGCCCTATTTTTTATACTTTATTTTGAAACCGGGTCTCACGAAGTTGCAGAGGGCCTCACTAAGTAGAGATAGAGAGAGAGAGAGAGAGAGAGAGAGAGAGAGAGAGAGCTGAGGCTGGCCCCGAACCCGTATCCTCCGGTCTCTGCCTCCCAAAGTGCTGGGATTACAAGTGTGCGCCACCACGCCCGGCCTCAAACTGAATATCTTAAACAATGGAAATTTATTATTTTTAGGGTTCTGGAGACTATAACAGAACAGATGCCAACTGGGTTGGTTCCTTCTGGGGGATTTGAGGTACAAATAGATTCCACACCTGTCCCCTATCTTCTGGTGGCATGCTGGCTGTGTATGGAGATCTGGGGTCCTGCTGCATTATCCTGAACTCTCCTTTCAACTCAACAAGGCCTTCCTCCTCTGTGCATGACTGTATCCAAACTGCCCTTTCCATAATGACGCCAGTCATTTAGGGGCCCACTTAACTCCAGTGTGATGTTAGTCAATCACATCTGTAATGCCTCTACTTCCAAATAAAGTCACATTCTTATGTACTGAGGGTTAGAACTTCACATGAATTTTACAGGGGCACAATTCACTAGCTAATGACAGCTATTTTTCTTTAAGATAAATAGTATCTTACATCAAGAAATGGACTTGTTTCAAAATCTAGCCATTATTCAAATGACATGGGGAACTTTAAGAATTTCCTATCACTGTTCCCCATTCCCAGAAGCTGTTGTTCAATTGGTCTGCTGAGGGACTTGTATGCTGATACATTTTTAAAACTCCCCAAATTATTCTTAAATGTAGAATAGATGAAGTCTTTCAATTTCAACATATGAAGGAATCTGGCCTCTAAATACCAAGCCATGCAACAGTTTAGGAAAATAAATTCATTATCTCAAGCCTGAAGCTGTTTTTCAATGTATAGAATTTTTCATTTCAATTCAAAGCTGCACCACATTTTCTGTAGAAATCCACTAATTTATCTAGGTTTCAATTGAATTTTAAAATCTGTTTGCTTTTACTATTCTACCAAATGCTATTGACTGTATGGTTTATCTCATTTATGTACATTTTACTAATATATGTGAGGCTAATGGTCAAACTATTAATTAACTGATAGAGGAAAGACACTGATCCATCAGAGTAGACACCAGACCAATCAAAAGAGAAATGACCCTAAACACCGAGAGGCCTGTCGGACCTGTGCTGATTCAATGTGAAGCTAGTGCATGTGTTTGCTCCACTTGAGAATGGCTCTGGTTTCTTTATCCATTTACTGTGTGTGTAGGTCACACAATGAAGCATGTTGTCTTTTGGTAACCTCTGCTGTAAATCATGCTGCACAGCCCTAAAGAAATTATATTTTCCAAAGTTCTGTTTACCTAGGTAAAATATCTTGGGGAAATCCAGTTTTAATAGTAGATGATTTCATAAAATGTTTAATTTGTTTCTAATGGTTGAAGCATATTTTCCATCTCTCCAACACTCCATTTAATACATTCCCTTTTTTACAATCGCTACATAATCCAGTGACAAGAAGGACTCAATAGTTAAGGAGCAGGGCAACCACTAATAGTTACAGCTCTATCTTCACACACAGTGGTTCAAAAATTACTTGGATTCCTTCAGTTTTCATTTACATAAATCACACACCAATTCCAGTTACTCTTTATAAAGTTCTTATGTAAATCAGACAGGAACATTCTTACATAAACTATAAAATGTGTTAAGCCCTTTTCTTCTCTTCACGAGCTACATTCTTTTATATTTTCCTAGATCATGAAGATTTATTAAAACAATTTTCTAATAAGGTATATCTGAATGATGTACATGCTTGCATATGGCCAAAAGGTTTTGAGGAGCTAAATTTCATTGAAAAAATTTTTATTCCCTGACCATGAAATCTCTTCAGACTGTTGAACATTAAAATTGAGCAATCTTTCTTTAAAATAGCTATCAAGAGGAAGGGAAAGTGAAATAATATATCCTCTACCAACTCTCTGGGAAAAGTAGGTCTACTTTGTCTATCAATTCAGCTCAAGGGAATAGTTTAATGTTACTTTGACTATCGAAGTCTGTCGCAAAGATCACCAAACCTGAAAGAACCTCACTTTAAAAGCTGAAACGAGGTGCCTTATTGTACACTAAAAATACATTATTATGGATATAAGAATCAAATAACTTTTTTTTCAGGTGCTAACTATCTCTCAGAAGGTACCATGGTGGTCCTCATGACATTCAAAACCTGGGGAAACCTATAGCTTCTATAACTCATAATATGTGTTTGCATTTTGAACTAATTCCTTCTGTGCAATCATGTTTTCCTCATGGAACACTGCAGGAATGCAACACATTTTTGAATAAATAACTTCCGTCCAATTAGAAAATAATCTATATTAGTCAGTTCTAGCTGGTATAACAGAATTCCTATAGACTGGGTGGCTGAAGCAACAAGCATTTATTTCTCACGCTTCTGGAGACTATAATTTCAAGGTCAGAGTGCCAGCATGATTGAGTTCCAGGTGAACACCCTCTTCCTCGTTTGCAGGTGCTCATCCTGTTGTATTCTTACTGGCAGAGAGCAGACAAGGGGAATAAGCTCACTTGCGTTTCTTCTCATAAGGGCACAGATTCCATTTATGAGTGTTCAGCCTTTAGGGCTTAATCACTTCCCAAAGGCCCAACACCAATATGTTGGGGGCTAGGATTTCAACATATGAATTTGGGGGGAACACAAACAGTCCATAGCATGATCCTAGCAGTAGAAGATTAAATCTCTATATTCAGTATCTATATGGTTTTAGAAAGAGTTAAACACTACAAAAAAAAAGAATTAAATGTATCTGACTTTTGCAAGTAGGCGCGTGATTCCCTCTCAATATCTCTTACCCAATTCCTGCCAACTGATTCACAGTGCTCATTTATCAAACATTAGGAGATATAAAGGGTCACCTTGTTTATATGCTTTTACTTTTGCTCTTTTAATACAGGAAACGTCCCCTGTGGTAATAATACTGAAGTAAATTGCTATTAAAACCAGTTCAAAACCCTTAGCTTACCATCAGGTCAAATCCTAGGCATTCTGTGAAGGTTATCTTCTGTTGTACACTGAACTTTCTTGAGTTTCTTTCCTGAATCTACTTTCTGCCTGATACTTTTGTTCTATCTCACTGAAATAAATTAAGAAAAAAAATTCGTGTAGAAAAGATTTCTTTTCTTTGTTCAGTTCTTGGTTCTTAAATTTGTGGTCATTTTCCTTGGTGTTCAGTTTCTATTTTAGTGTTTGGTTTGTTGCAGCCCATGACCTTGAGCCACACCCCTCCTTTTCCTAACACCATTTCTGGGAGCATGACCTCACTCCATAGAAATCATGTGTTCTTGCTTGGGTGAGAGGCTGTTCTAAGCAGAGGTGTGCTTAAGTCATCTAACCTGAGCTCGTGAAAGCCAAATGTGTACGTCTTTTCCCAATATCTATATTCAGTAACTTCACTTTGGTAGCTTAGAATTGCTCAGGGATTGAAGTGTTTACATAAGTAATATTGGAAAAAAACACCTATCAGGACCTTTTCATCTGTGGAGAGCTAGTCTAGTTATGGGGCTCAAGTATGAGGTAAGGGATCTATATTTTCACATATTTCTGGCTCCTTGAGTCAAGAATAGCAACCTTAGTGACTTATCATCCCACAGCCTTGCCTTCCCCAATAGTTTAGGATATTATGAAGATACTTTTATTGTATCAAGTGCATCTTTTGAGTGTACCCAAAACACAAATTCTGAAAAGATGTACTACTGGGTTAAAAGACAAATGCAATAAGCAATTTAATTTTGATATACAATGCCAAATTGTCCTATATTTTAAGATTTTTACTTCTAATAGTACAGAAAAGTGCACATTTATTTTTCAACACACTCATAGAGATTTTCATTTTAGGGATGTGGGCTATTCCTATCACTATATTTAAAGTGAAAGAAAAGCCAGGTGTGGTGGCGCCCGCCTAGTAATCCCAGTATTTGGGAGGCTGAGACAGGAGGATCGCAGGTTTGCGGCCAGCCTCAGCTACTTAGTGAGGCCCTCCACAACTTTGTGAGATCCTGTTACAAAATAAAGAATAAAAATAGGGCTGGAGGTGTAGCTCGAAGGTAGAATGCCCCTGGGTTCAATCCCAAGTACACCAAAATAAAATAAGTGAAAGAAAAACGCACTTCAGTATGTATCATTTGGGGTATATATACAATTATACATAGATAGGAAAAATTCTGGGAAATAAAGTATACAGTTTGGACCTTTTTCTATAAAGCTGGCATATAGTAGAAACATTGAAATACACATACCAAAATATTGTTGAAATGGAAGTTCTATGAGATAATATCAGGAGTATTCATTATTTTTCCTTTTTTCTCATTTATATAACCTAATTTTCTCTAAGAGTATATGAATTATATTATAAAAGTCTTGAAGTTTAAATCTTAGAATCATGTTTGGAATTGTGTATACTCGGCTGTTGGTTATGGAACCCAGGGCCTTGCACATGCTAAGCAAGCAATCTACCACTGAGCTACATCTCCAGCTGCCTACACTACTTTTTAAAATTCATCTTTAGTGTGTGTGGTAAACCATTGGTTAGGTCAAAGGAACTCTGATAGCCTGTAAATATTGACTATTCACTTGTGAAAACTGGATCATTTTCATGACTCTATAATACCAGGTTACTGAAATGCAGTATGAGAACTTTCCCTACTTACTGTTGGTACTTATTGTGGAAACTAACAAATGTTCTCTGTGACAGAAATGTGAAAAATATTAGGGATAAAAGTTTTAAAACATGCTACATTTTGGTGGACACTTTATTTTTAAAGGAAAATAGAACCTGTTCCAATGTTATTTATGTTTTCATTTAATTAACTACCTCATAAAAGTAACATTATCACACTTGGATGCCAAGAAAGAAGCAGCATTCTTACATAATTGGAATTTATTGGTTTACACAGGAGAAAGTAGGGAAGATAAAACACTGTAAATTAGTAATACTAGTGAGTTTTATAGACATTATGGTTTCTATTTTCATCTTATTCATTTTTTATATTTGCAAGCTTTCCCTAAAATCTTAAAACATACATCTCTATAATAATATGAAAAAATCTTAGAGAATATCATACTAAGTAACAGCTGCAGTACTAGATTTCTACCACTTTACCATCATTAAAATTAATAATAGTCATATTAAATTTGAATGGCTATAAAATTAAGGCTATAACTTACATTGCTTAAGTTATTTCAAATAATGACTTATTTATTTATTCATTCATTAAAGCATTGAAAATAACACACACACACACACACACACACACACACACACACACACACAGACATGCCTAACCTGCTACTGTGGACTGAGTATGGGGTTAATTATAGCATCTGGTCAATACACAGTTGCTGTTCAGGGGTACCTTAAAATACTGGAGGACCATGCATTCACAAACAAAAATTATAATAAGATCTACCTAGCAAATTATAATAGGGTTTGGAAAAGCTTATTTTCTTTGGATGGAGACCCAATTCCAAGTCTAGGTCTGAGGGTGGAGTGTAATGGAGGGCATGCTCAGGGGCCGTCTACTCAAGGTCACTCAATTAAATAATATGCTTTCCATTAATTCTTTTTTTCCTGTTTTATTCCAATCATTGTATTTACTCTATAGTACAAAATGTTTACTTTTATTTTTTCTCTATTATTCTCATTTTTATTTGTTCCATAAACTTTATGTCCGAAACTTTCAGAAATATTACTACAGATACTCAAAAAGCTAATCTTTAAAGCCTCAGAAAGGGAAAAAAAAATGAAGATACCTCCCTACCCAGAACAGAAACCACAAAGCCAGCTTTCCAAATTCTTTTCTTTGCTGTGACTTCTAGAAGTCCATTCTGAAACCTGGACATAGAGAAATGACTCTTCTTTATTTGGGACTTTCTGTGGAATTAACCCTTGCTGAGGACAGTGATTCTAGTTACAAACTTTCTACCTTTTTGTGAGAAAACTAAGAGTGAGAAATAGAAACACCCGTGATTATTTCACAGTGATATCGCTGTTCTGTAATGAGTGTGAACTTCTGATTCCTAAGGATTTCTGCTGCCAATACCAGCCTTGTGTCTGCTCATCAGGCCATACACTTTGGAACTCTGAAGTATTCATTTATTAATATGTTTTTGCATTCCTTCTTCTCTAAAAATTCTCTTTTTTTCCCAACTGAAGGGAATTAAGATTGGTTTCTCTGGAGTATGGGGAGCAAGGTGGTTGGGTAGAAAGCTGTCCTCTTCGCAGCTGGATTGAGCAATTATTCTAAGTCTTTTCCAGAACAATGGCTCTATGATCCAATTCCACACAGTGCTTTCTTAAGAGAGTGCTTAATGAGCCATGATATTTAAAGGTGTGTTTAAAGCAAAATGATATTAATAAACTTAGACCAGTTCCTGAAACTGTTTATGATAGTCTGGCTCTATTGAAACCAGAGAGTAAAGCAGGGCAATGTGGCACACACCTGTAATCCCAGTACTTGGGAGGCTGAAACAGAAGGATCACAGGTTCAAGGCCAACCTCAGTAAGTTAAAGAGATTCTCAGCAACTTAGTAAGACCCTGTTTCAAAATAAAAAGAACATGGGGTGAAGCTTGGAGGTAGAATGCCCCTGGGTTCAATCCCCAGTACAAAAAAAAAAAAAAACCACCAGAAAGTAAGCTTCATTTCTCACTTCATGAAATATGTTAAAGTTATCACAATATATATGCATTTGCACAGTCACACAAACCTGGAAATAGCCTATATATTTATTTTCTATTCAATATTTTGCAAGAATAATTTTCATACAAACATATACACATCTTAATAGTTATTTTCCTAAGGCTAATGATAGATTGTCAAGAAGTTGACATGATTGAAAAAATAACTTTTATATAATACAGTTATACAAACATATGCAAATAAACCTGACTTAAGTTATTCTATATTATTGAATTTATCCAATAAGATAATAATCCTTAACTTCTGTCAGGGGTCTTATTAACACTGTCAGTCAGTAAACAGGAAGATGCCATTGAAACACTTTATCCTACATGTTAATTATCACTTACCCTTTTTCCAGAGATAGATTCAAAGATGCAGTTTATTCTTTTACCCTGACAAAGGTAATTTGGAAATATCAGTTTTCTGTGAATAGGACGGTTAATTAACTGCACCAAATGAAAAATGTGGTAATTAGTAACCATGAAAATTTCTATATAGCTGCAATTCTAATCGATAATACTTTCTTGTACCTTTAAAATGTCATATAATATTACAATATTGTGGTTCTAGAATTTGAATATCTAATTTTCCAACAAAAACTCTTGCAATTGTGGACAATCTATAGGATGTTTTCCTTTTTCTTCATTCTGGTATTTGAGGGTATGTATAGATGTTCAGAGTCCTCTCCCTACTACAAATGCAATATAAATGATTTTCCTCAATATTGCATATGTATAATTTCAAGTGAACAGTGTGAAGATTTTTAGTAATTTTATACAGTTGTGCAACCATCATTATAATGCAATTTTAGGACACTACCCTTAACCCCAATTCTTCTTTCTGCCTGTTGTAGTTCATATCTCTCCCATGCTTGTCCCCAAGCAATCACCTATCTATCTAATTTCAATACCTCTAGTTTTATATTTTAATTTCATACAATAAGCCATGTTTTATGTAGTCTTTTTTTCAGACTCCTTTTACTCAGCAGGGATTGTTTGAGATGTGCCCATGGTGCTGCATGTCTCAGAGTTTTGTTTCTTGGTTGGTGAACATATTCCATCTTATAGATACGTCACATTTTTTTCTCCACTCAGAAGTTGATGGACATTTGAATCATTTCTGATTTCTTGCTATAATGAATGATGATATTATGAATATTGACATATAATTATTTTGTCGGAAAATACTTTCATATCTCTTGGGTAATAAAGGCTGCATCATGTAGATAAATCCATGTTTAACTTTTAAAGAAAGAACCAAACTATTCTAAAATGACTTACATTTCTACGAGTAACATAGGAGTGTTCCAGTTTATCTACACTTTGACAGTATTTGCTATTAGTCATTTTAAAATTTTATCCATTGTAGCAATATCTATTTTGGTTTTAATTTACACTTTCCTAATAACTTTTTTTTTTTTGCGGTACCGGGCATTGAACCCAGGGGCATTTTACCTCCGAGCTACACCCCCGGCCCTATTTTTTATACTTTATTTTGAAACCGGGTCTCACGAAGTTGCGGAGGGCCTCACTAAGTAGCTGAGGCTGGCTGCGAACCCGGATCCTCCGGTCTCCGCCTTCCAAGTACTGGGATTACAAGCATGCGCCACCATGCCCAGCGCCCTAATAATGTTTTATTATTGCACTAATGTGCATTTTCTGATGATTAATGATTCTGAGCCATTTGTATATGTTTTATAGTGAAGCACCTGTTAAAATATTTTTCAAATTTTGTTCTAGTAGTGATGCTAATCAGCTTATTACTGAGTTACAGAGTGCTTTGGAAGAACTGTCTTACTCCCATCTATACAGACATAAGATGAAAGAATAAGTAAATAAATAAGAAAAGAAACTTCCACATAGTTACAGAACTTGGGGGATATTTAAGTGATGAAAATGTGAAAGATTGTGGTTGAATATGATGACCTAAGACAAAAATCTAAGTCATTGATTTATTTCCTATAGCCTTGTTAAAAAGCATTTAATAAAGAATGACTCAGAAATAAGAATTGATGTGACATTCTCAAAGACACCTAATTTATTAACTTATTAATCCTTATTGCTTGACCTCCTTATTTAGACCCTGGGGATACAGACAGAAGTCTGAGACTATACTTATCAAAGTTAAAATCCAATAGAAGGCAGGCAATGAATAGTTGACTATATAAAAACTTCTTTTGAGATTTTTCTAAGTGCTATCAATGGAATACAAATGTGATAGAAAGTAGCAGTAAGTCTGAGCTTGAGAGTGGGTAATTACAAGTTAAGAAGGTATGTACTTTAAAGAGGGAATGCCTCTCAGAGGGGATGATATTGGTGCAGCTTGAAAGGGGGTCATCTGTGTGAATGTCTCTGGGAAGAGTATTCAAGACCCAGTTTCAAATAGCTAGTACCCAGTACTACAGAATAGAATGGGCTCTGTGAATTCCATCTAAAGAAGGAGGGCAATTGATCTTGAAGGTGGTGGATCAGGTTAGAGTTGAGCAGAAATTGAATGAAAAAAAAACAGGATTTATTAATTTAACCAATTTACCAAGTAGTATTTTTTTATCGACTGAATCTTCTCATATACTAGTTCTAAAATATTTTTGACCTTAAAAATGACCATTTAAGATCAATGGGTAGACATAAAAGCCCAAATAAATTTTGAGAAGTTAATGCAAAATTTTTAATTCAAACAGCACTTAAATTATAAAACACACAACTGTTTTAAATTATGAATTCAAATTTGCCTGGATGATTATATACATGGCATTAAAAAGATGTTCACTCCATTAATTGAACAAGAGATTTAAAAAATTGAATTGCAATAACTTATTAATCTGAAACACTGATATACACATTGGCAATTAGAATATTAGGTTATCCGGTGTTCAGGAAGAAAGCAGTTTAGCTGCCAAAATGTAAGCAGACTGTCTTTATTTCAAGCAGAAATTACTCTTTTGATTTAACTTAAATATTTTAATAATTTTCCATAATTTGAGCAAACACATGTCTAATAAAAGATGTGTGTGCACGATGAAGTTTAATTTCATAGTCACTGCTCTATTGAATCCAACTGCTCATATGTTCACTTGCTCAGAAATTTCTGGTTAGTTGATTTTGAATTTTACTGAATAAAAGCTTTGTCATAGAGCTTAAAGAAGAAAATTGAATTAATGTGTTTTTTTTTTGTTTGTTTGCGGTACTGGGGATTGAGCCCAGGGGCATTCTACCTCTGAGCTACACCCCCAGCCCTATTTTATTCTTTATTTTGAAACAGGGTCTCACTAAGTTGCAGAGGGCCTCACAAAGTAGCTGAGGCTGGCCTCGAACCTACGATCCTCCTGTCTCAGCCTCCAAGTACTGGGATTACAAGTGTGCACCACCACACCCGGCTGAGTTAATGTTTTTAAATATTCTTTCCCTTAGTCACATTTTTAATTTAACTTTAAGATGCCTGGCTTCTTTTAGATGTCAACTTCTAATTATTTAGGGTTATAATGCTGAAGCAGGGATCCATGCAAAGTTTAGTCAGTGATCTTTAACCATAGCTTCCTCCTTTCTTTTATTCAGTTTTCAGGTTGCAGACCTTTGAGATATCTTACAAGATATAAAATATAAAATCACTTAATCGATAATAATCTAAAATAAATTTATTATATATTGCTTGTCACCATGTATCATGGTAGGTAAAAATGAGTTTCTCGAGTAAATAATTCAACAAACATTAGATAAATGTACATACAGGTAGATAATTAACAAAAAAAGAAACAAGAACAAAATAGGCGCCCATCTCTGGGTTAAGTAGTAAGTGCAAGGCATATAGCTAGATGCTAAATAGGAATTTTCTTTAAAATCTGTGTGTATACATTGTTGTCACATCACAAAGGAAAAGCAGAGGTTCAGAGAAACCTGGCTGAGCTAAATAACTAATTAGAGGCTGAGAAACTAGATTCAAAACCTCGTCTTTAGCCGGGCATGGTGGCGCACGCTTGTAATCCCAGTACTTTGGGAGGCGGAGACCGGAGGATCCGGGTTTAAGGCCAGCCTCAGCTCTCTCTCTCTCTCTCTCTCTCTCTCTCTCTCTCTCCTTAGTGAGGCCCTCCGCAACTTCATGAGACCCGGTTTCAAAATAAAGTATAAAAAAATAGGGCCGAGGGTGTAGCGCGGAGGTAGAATGCCCCTGGGTTCAATCCCCGGTACCGCAAAAAAAAAAAAAAACTCGTCTTTACAGCCCCAGATCCACTTCCACTCTTTCCATTGTGTCCTGTTGCCACTGGGCGATTTAATTCCAAAAGCAATTCATTAATTGGTCTTATATTATTATTAGCCTGCCTTGGCTTCATGTGTTAAAGGACACTAAAAGTTATAATAGTATTGCTCATGAGGACAGTTCATGAACAGCAGTCCTAAGCAGAATGGGGAGAAGGGGCTTATGTGCCCACTGGGCCTCAGGGTTGTTATTTTCGGAGCCCTTTGCTTAACTATGGGTCACCAAACAACTGTCCCCATTTTATTCCTGACCAACTGTATCAAACCATAGTAAAAAGTGCATTCAAAGGAAGACATGTTTGACCTTGTGTTTTCCCACCCTTTCTCCTTCTCTCGCAAATCAAAGAAGGGTATTCATTCAGTGTTTCCTCACTGGAATCTCTCAAGAGGGTCTTATCATCAGCAATTTTTGGTGTGAAATTTAGAGAAAGTAGAGTAATAGGAAGAACAAAACGTATTTAATGTATCCTAAATTGAAAAGTTTTGAGAGCAAGAGAACGACTGTGAGTTCTGGGAGTTGGGGCCACATGAGAAGCCAAGAAAGGAAGTGATGCAGAGGGAGGAAGTTAATGTGCTGGGATGGCCATGGGGACACAGTACTGAAAGGGTAGGTTTAATTCATAAAGTTTACAAAACCATAAAGTGGTGGAGGAAATGAACTAGACAGATGAGAGATGAGGAGGGGGGTTAAGGGATGGTAGGAATGCGGTCAGCTGGGAGAATATTGAGCAGTCTAAACCAGCAAACGCATTACTCATAACAGAAAAGAACAATGGAATTTCAATTACTCAGAAAAACACTGGAGCGATTTATCCATTTATTCGATCATTTTTTTCAAACATATTTTGAACAGGTAAAAGTATATTGACATGAAATCTGAAGACAAGCCGTTATTTCCAGAGTCTCACTGCAGTGCTATACCCTATAAAATAGAGCTTGGAGGGTATTATCACTGTCTCAGGTTTCGCATAAGCAGTCAGGTGTACAGATGAGACTAGAGACATGTATAATTGTTTGATGTCAGCTGGTTTGGTTGACTCATTCACTGTCATGTAAATCGCTTGGATTCAGTGGATACATGAAAACACATTCTGAGTAACTCAATAAAATAGGTAGGGTGATACAAAACTAATTTTGCTTGCTTAATACCTAGTAAAAATGTCAAAAAATGCTCAGAAACATAAGCTTTATGTAAATAGCAATCAATATTTTTTCTACAAATGTACAAAAGGCAATAAATAGGACTGCATCTTTAATGCACTAAAATTGCATGAGTATTCTGGTACATTACCTGTCTATTTGATAAATTGATCATTACAAACTATTTCAGAAAGAACATTAAACTAAAAATTATTTCATTTTATTTTAGTTCTCATTTAAAAACAAACATAGTGGGGGGAAAAAAGTGTCCCAAAGATAAGGTAATTAATTACTAGTTTTCTTCTCTGAGGTCATATGCAAATTGCAATTACTCTATATGTAAAATAAATAGTTTCTTCAGTTGTTCAATTCTGAAACTTCCTTGACATGACAGGTTTATGATTATTAAGTAGGCATAACTTCACTGAGGTTTGCAAGTATTTTGTTTGAGAAATGCAGTTAATGGTTTTAAAAGTGGATATCTAACCAAGTACAGCAAACTGACTCTATTAAGCCACTTCTGTAGACCTAACGACAATTTTATAAATCTATCCAAATTGTAAAGATATTGTTTATGTTCCAGATAAGTTCATAAGCTGGGCATAGTGGTGCACGCTTGTAATCCCAGTACTTGAGAGGCTGAGACAGAAGGATCGCAGGTTCGTGGCCAGCTTCAGCTACTTAGTGAGGCCCTCCACAACTTAGTGAGACCCTGTTTCAAAATAAAGAATAAAAAAAATAGTGCTGGGGGTGTAGCTCAGAGGTAGAATGCCTCTGGGTTCAATCCCCAGTACTGCAAAAAAAGATAAGTTCATAAAATAATATTTATAACAATGCATTTGTAACATTTTTAAGATTTCATTACTAATATCTGATTTTAGGAAGCTATTCTTTTTCTAAGAAATATCAGAAATAAAATGTGTGGACTTTCATCATTTTTTTTCAGTACTGGGGATTGAACCCAGGGGCATTCTACCTCTGAGCTATACTCCCAGCCCTATTTCTTATTCTTTATTTTAAAACAGGGTCTTACTAAGTTATGGAGGGCCTCACTAAGAAGCTGAGGCTGACACAAACCTGCGAATCCTCCTGTCTCAGCCTCCCAAGTACTGGGATTAAAAGCGTGAGCCACCATGCCCAGCAGACTTTCATCATTTTGTGTGATAAATGGCATTTCGTTCAGTAGTTACTAATAGTCGCATAGGCATCTCTCAATTGCTTTTAACTACAGTAGAATGATGATTTCAAAGATTCTGGAATAGGCCTAAATCACTTTGTTAAAATACATTACATAGCAGAGTGTGGTGGTACATGCTTGTAATCCCAGCACATGCTTGTAATCCCAGTACTTGGGAGGCTGAGACAGGAGGATCGTGGGTTCAAGGCCCATGATCAACAACCCAGAGAGACTCTCAGCAACCTAGCAAGACCCTGTTTCAAAACAAAAAATAAAAAGGACTGGGGGTGTAGCTCAGAGGTAGAATGTCCCTGGGTTTGATTCCCATTCCTAGTACACACGCATACACAAACAAAACAAAGCAAAACCTTTACATATAATTTCAAATATAAAACCATGAATTGTAATTCTAAAATGCCTTTATAGTATATGAAAAGAAAATGCAATAGATGGAATTTTCCATGTCTGTTTCTGGATTTCTTGCTTTTCTATCTCCCTCACTGGAGCCACATAGTACTCAAAGGAGCTGCTATTCTTTAAATGTGTCCCCCCCACCCAGAAAGCATGTGTTGAAGGCTTAATCCTAATGCAATAGTGTTTGGAGGTAAAGCCTAATGATAGGTGTTTAGATCAGCAGGGCTCTGCCCTCATGATTTATTAATACCAATTCTGAAACTGTAGGAGGCTTCAAGCTTGATTTCTTGCTTTCTCGAATTCTCTTGTTTTCTTATCTTCCATAATGAGAAAATGTAGCACAAAGGCCTTTGCTATATGTGGGCCCCTCGATCTCAGGTTTTCTAGCCTCCCAAACTGTAAGAAATAAACCTCTGTTCTTTATAAATGACCTTGTATCAGGTACCCTGCTATTGCAGCATAAGAAGGACTGAGGAGCCTACTGTTAGAGGCTGGCAGGCAAGACTCAGGTTTGAAATTCTCAAATATGGGGAGGACAAGTGAGAATTCCACAGGAAACAATGAGGGACTTGCAGCACAACAGATGCAGGCTTTGGTTAGTTATAGTCAGGAAAATCAGTACATTTCAAGGTGACTCAAACCAAAATTGCTGGTTTATTCCATCAGAGAAGAATTGTAGGTGCCAACATGCTATTTATACTCTTGAAAGGCTTTTTGCCTTCTGAAATTTCCTGCTGGAATAAAATAAGAACCTTAATCATGTAGAAAGGTGGCTATCTACCTACTGATACTCCTGATGTGTCCTAGACCGGAGATGTGCCCTTGGGGTGAGAGTAAATCTGCCAACTCATTAACCACTGGCTCACTGGAAGGAAAGCAGAACAAAACAAAATGACAGAAACGGAACAGGAAAACAACACAGTGACAAAAACAACTTTTTTGTTTTGTTGCCTCTGATTTATAAAATTGCAGTAAAAACAGAGAAAACAGTCAAAAAGCATGAAGATGGTAAGACATGATACCTTCAAAGGCAAGGATAAAACCTACAAATAAATTTTCAACTTAAATAAATGAAGCAAGAAAATAATGGCATGAAATAATATAATAACCAAAATAAAGTTATATAACAAGTGCTATGAATTGAATTGTGTCCCCACAAAATCCTTATGTTGAAACCCTAACCTCCAATCGGACTCTATTTGTATTAGCAATAAGGATTACATGGAGGGACCTAGCATTAAGCAGATCATCAATATGGACCTCTGATGAGTTTGTGTGGTTATGAGAGAAGATACCAGATAATGCTCTCACTTTACCACTCTCTCCAAGCATGTACACACACACACACACACACACACACACACACACACACACACACACAAGCCGAGTGAGCACACAGGAAGGAGGTGGCCACCTACAAATAAAAAGAAGAGGCTTCAGAATGAAATCCACCCTGCCAGCACCTCATCTGGACTTTCCAGACTCCAGAACCGTGAAACATAATTTTATGTTGTCTGAACCACCCAGTTGGTGCTGCATATTTTGCTACTGCAGTCCAAGAGGACTAATGCTACAACAAATATCTAAATGAGTCAGGATAAAGGCACTTTGGGAAAAAAATTGAATAGCATTCCACTAAGCCATTTTAAGAAGGTATTACTTAGACAAAAAGAAATAAAATCCGTTCAAAGATAAGGAAGGTGAAGAGTGATTTTTAAAATTAACATGTGAGAAAGTCTAAATTAATTTTGCCTAAATAAAATATTAGTAACACTATTGTGTGGATTAAATACATGCACAATTAAAACAGTAGGTATATACTTGAGGTCACGTGACTATTCTAGCCCCTCCACTCCAGAGAGTCTTCCGATCTTGAAAAATGTTTCCCGTATAGGAATGTCAGGTTTATATTTCTCACCCTTATATGATATTTTTATGAATTCATTAAATGTGTAGTCAAAAATAAAACTTCATTTTAAAGTAGGTTTTTGATCTATGATAGATTTGTGCAGCTAGTATAAAAAGCTCCTATATATCCTATACCCCTTTCTCCCTATTGTTAACATATCTATGTTTTATATATATATATATCCCAAATAATAAATTGATATTGATGTATTATTAATAATTAAAGTTTTTACTCAGTTTCTTCATCTTTCTTTAAATCTAATGTCTTTATTTCCATTCCAGTACCCAACCAGGATACCACATTTAGTACTTATGTCTCTGTAGGCTCCTCCTCTAAGCTATGACAATTTATCAAGCTTTCCTTATTTTTGATGACCATGACAGTTTTAAGATGTACTGGTTGGGTATTTTGTAGAATGTCTTTCAGTGGGTTTGTGTGATTCTTTTTCTTATGGCTGCAGAGGGATTATAGGTTTTAAGGAGGAGGATCACAGATTTCTGTTAAGATTCCACATTTGTTTAAGATATGTTTTCTTTATGAGTTTTGTGCTCATTGAAATCTTTTGTGTGTGTGTGTGTGTGTGTATGATACTAGGAATTAAACCCAGGGGTATTCTACCTCTGAGCTACACCCCAGCCATTTTTTGCTTATTTTTTTGAAATAGGGTCTCACTAAGTTGCTGAGGCTGGCCTCGAACCTGTGATCCTCCTGTCTCAGCCTCCCAAGAACTCGGATCACAGGCATATGCCACCACTGCTGGCTTTATTGTAATCTTTAGAATACTAAATAACAATATATTTGAAGAGTCATAAATGCTCAGTTACAATATTTGACTTATTTCAAAAATAAAATATCAGCTTAACTCCTAATAAAGAATTAAGTAAATATATTTGGGTGAAGAACTGTCCTTGGAGACCAAGTAGGACATGCATATTTATATTTGAACATTAATTTTCCTTAAGGAAAAGGCAATTTTATGTGAACAAATGTAGGGAGGATTTCTTAAAAACCTGGTATCCCTTGGAAAAGTGAATTCAATTATTTTAAATATGAAGTATTTCCCAGAACAACTGAGAACCAACCCATTTCCATATGTCACCTGTTATTATTCACAAACTAGAATATGCATACATTGCAGGTTTCTTTATCATGTAGTTCCAGATACTGTGCATTTATTTAAAAACTAAACTAGAATTTTAAAAGAACCATTTGTTCTTTGATTCCTTTTAGTTATTAATAAAGGAGCTACTAATTTTATTCTCCTTAATTAAATTTTCACTAATTTTTCAATTATCCAGCGGTCAGGCATGTACTGAATTTTGATTATGAGCTTCACACTGTGGTAGTGAGTTCTGTGTATAGTAGGAAACAAAGTTATGGTTCCTGTATTCATGTATAGAGTAAGAGTTGCATAAATACGTTTGATACAGATAATAAGAACAAAATAAATTCAGAAAAAAATATAATGGGATGAAGCATCTAAGATGAAAATTGCCAGAAGTTTTGATTGAGAAGGCAGGACATTTGCTGGGTCTGACTTAAAGTATGCCTTGGATCACCAGAGTGGAAAGGAAAGGATATTATTCAGGACAAGCATTACTCTGTGGATGTTGGAATGAGATGAATGACCTTGGAGACCATTAGGCTAGGACCTCAGAGAGGGCCTGAATGGTCTGTGTCATGGAACAGGGGATTAGCTCCAAGACTTTATTTTGCTTTTTAGGTTGGAAACTACTCAGAGGAGACACATTTGGGGCCTCATGAATCATTTTTGACACATAATAGGTCAGTGTAATATAAAACACTACACAGCACAATGACCTGGATGGCCAGTGGCATTTTCTTGGGTTATTTACGTTCCCATGGTCAAGTGAAACCCAATAGTCCAATGAGTAATATTTGATTCTGGAAACATGGAGTTTTATCTCATCTTTAATCATAACAGATAGCCCTAAAACTCCTTGTTTTTGTATGGTCTTTGAAAATGGAATATCAAGAAAATGGTTGAATATAACAGGGGTTTGATATTCCCCCACTGAAATGTTGGAGGGATATTAGATTTTTATAAAACCCTACATGAAAATTATTAGTAGGTAATTTGTATAAGGCTTAGTGTTTCCTAATCCTGAGAAAAATCGATTGGTGTGATAGATTATGTGATAGAAGAAAGGTTGTATTTCTTACTTCCTCCCGAGTGCTACAGACATTTGCCAATGATGGGTGTTTGGGGCACCCTATACACTAACTCTAGAATGGCATTACAATCTACAGAGTCACAATTTAGGAAATTGAATAATACCAATAAAGAGGTCAAGCTCCCACATCAATTCCTTTCTTGTTGTTTGGTCCAGTCTATAAGTAAAGAATAAAACTGAAAGCCAGAGAGGGAAGAGATCAACTTGCCAATGTCTGGGTACTTCATGGAACAAAGGAGATTAGGACTCCCACTTTCTCATGGGCAACAAGAAGTGGAGATTGCTGCATCATCGAGTGCTCATTGCTGTCTGGAGGCTGATAACGAGCCCGAATGGAGCCAATGTTGAGACTTTCCTCCATGTGGTTCACAGAGCCAAGCATGAATAAACAGTGCCATGAGCAGGCAACAGAGTTGGGCCACTTGGCTTTGTTTCTTTCTGTTATTTCTTTAAATCTCAGTTGTTAACGAAGCAAACTTTTTGTGTGAAGTAATCCATTGATCATGCCGGCACCAGGATGGAAGAGTCGATTTGTGTGGCTCATTTTTAGCCCAAATCTGTTCAATTTCACCAGAGCGAGTATAAAATATCCTACACAATTATCTAGAGTCCTGGACATAAATAGATGTCAGTTGTTGGATTTTTTTGGATACTAAGGCTATTCCAGATTGTGTCATGGCATTTTGATTTGTTACATCAGCTCTCTGCTGACTTTTATCTGGAGAATCCTAACTTTTCTCCACATTTCAGCAAGCTTTACATATGCTTTTTCTTGCCTCTGGGACCCTTTCCTTTCTCTTCTCATAGGGTTGCTTTAGAAAACCTTCAAATTATTTATCTGCCCCATTGAGAGATAAACCCTTTTAAAAGCCTCTTGTCACTGTTAACAACCCTTCTCTGTTTCCAAGACTGACCTTGTAGATTCCACATATAAGTGAATTCATGCCTGTCAGGGGCCCTGTCAGGGGCCAGCTGTGGTTTCAGGGGGGATTTCAATGCGAGATCCCCAGTGATAAGAAAGCACTGTGAGTAGCCATCCAGAGAACAACAGCAGCTTTGTTTTACAGACCAGCCGTGTATATAGGGTTCCATGCCACCATGACATGTGCATACATGTTGTGTTTTACCTAATCGCACTTACATAACTATATACACATCTGTGGCTGCGCCAGATGAGTGCACATCAGCGGCTATGCAGGGTGAATGGGGTCATGTCCTCACCATCATCCTGTACTTCCTCTGGGCCCCCCACATCCCACCCCCTAGAGGGTGGTGGTGCATGACTTGACCAGAGAGCTTTACACTGGGCCCAAATACCACAACAGCAATAGAAGGCACAACAAATGACTATTAGTGCTCCAGTCACACAGGCAAGGATAGTCAATACCCATCTCTAGGAGGAGCCCAGTGAGTTCAGCCAGGTTGTAAGCAGATCCTCCTGTAGGGCCTGTATAGCCTGTACCTCTGCATCCATTTCCATTAAGGCCTTTTATGCCTGCTGCTGGTGGTCTACAATGTAAACACAACATTCTAAATGGAGAAGAGCACACGTTCCACCCTGGGCAGCAGTGAGCATATCTAACACCATTCTATGCTGCAAAAGCACCTTCCACCAGTTGATATCTAGTAAATGAGTGACATTCTGACATAGTTCTTGGTGTAACCATCCAGCATTTCAATTGGTCCCAGACCTGTTCACCTGTTCTATACAACAAGGTGCTATGTTTAAAGTTCTACATGTTCCCCTGTTAATCAGCCCCACCTATTTTCTATAGAATATCCCAACAAGGGGGGGGAGCATTATTACAGTCTTGTCACAATAAGTCCTATGTTATGTGGCTTCATTCATCCCATTCTGGGCTGCTGTGGTTCCAGGTTCGTCCAGTTGTCTGTAGTAGCAGGGGTGATTCACCACAGGAGGCATTCAGCTGCTTCCACTGGTAACTTGGTGCAGACCCAGCAATGGGAAGTGTTGTGCAGTCTTTCAAAGGTATATGCCCAGGAAATCAGGCTATTCCCTGCCATTAACCAGGACAGTAGGACAGGTCACAGAGAAAGACCATCATAGGTAAATCCTTCCCTTCTGGGAGGATGAAGGCCACATGCTCATTTTGCGAGAGAACAGTGGCCACCTTAGGGTTATAGTACCACACCAAAGCACCCTGGGTAGGAGGTAAAGGGTTGGGAACATCTTCCATGGAATACAAAGGAATAGGCCATAGACTTATGACCTGTGTACCTTTCAAAATTGTGCCTTCTGCTCCTTGGGGGAAGTGTGACCAGTACCTGGCAGGAGCAAGAAGCTTTCCAAGGGTCCAGTTGTAACTGGATCTTCTGTCCCAGGCCTCATGGCTCCAGGAGTGCAACTCATGGCTCTTGAGAAGCCTGCACATGTCAGGGCCACTCCCAGGATATCTTGCTACACTACACTACAGGGTAGGCAAAACCCAAATCTACTGCTGTATCCATGGCCATCAAAATATACCAGAGTCCCTGATCCATCAGGGACAATATAGTCAACCTGGCATTCCTGGAAAAGTTGAGTACCTTTGGTGAACCTGTCCCGTGATTATAGGAATCCTAGATCTCTGTGGGTGGTGTCCTACACACCAAGGAGACTGCCATACAGCATCTTGTGCTTAAGTGTGGGTAAGAGACAATCTCCACCACTGGGCTACAAGTCCCACCATGTAGGTGCCTAAATGTCCTAGCTTCTTATGTAAACACGATGCTACTGACGAGGGCTCCAGTGGTAGTCAGAAAGCCCAGATTTTCACTAAAGCGCGGGCAGCATCACTACCAGGGGCCTGCCACGGGCTATGCCCTGGAACACGATATATAGTAGCTCCTTCCCAGAGGCCCCATTTCTACAGGTCTTCCCACATATCCTTACCCCACAATGGGTGGTGCCCAGTCACCCAATCTTGTGCTGCCCATTGGGGCAGCCACAAGGTTAGCATTCAGTAGACTGCCCAACTGTCCGTACAAGCATGCAAGGGCTCAGTCTCCTTCATGAGAATTAACCAGATGACAGCCCACAGCTCAGACCATTGGCTGGAGTATCCAGCACTGGTCACATACCAAAAGGTTTCCATGGCAGGCTATAAGGCTACAGTTAACTACATGGGCAGCTACCCATGACAGGAGCCATCAGAATACCACATTTCCATGGGTATAGGGCCTCTCCCTTCCTCACAGGGACTTAGGGCATCTCCCGCTTCTGTGGGTTTAGAGGGGGCTGTCTTTCAGAAATGCACTAGCCCCAAGAAAACTTTCCCTACCTCATAGGGACTTGGGGCATCTCCCACTTCCATGGGTTCCAAGGGGGGCAATCACTCGGAAATGTACTGGACCCAGCAAAGTATGTAACTGTTCAGACAAAGGGCTACTAGAAAACCATGCTCATTGCTCTAAATACACACCCCATTTGGTCAGAGTGGGCATTTGAGCTATTCCTTTCCAGGGGGCCTGAGTCCAGGATCTTATCCAGCCTTCAAGAGGGTAGGTGGTCTGCACTGTCACTAACCCAGTTCCTGTAATGGTGTATTGGTCAGATCAACAGAATTCACAGAATGAAGAAAGGAAGGGAGGGGGGAAAAAGGATTTATTAGATTAGCTCACAATGTAGTCCTGAATTTCGACCGCACGTGAAAAAGTCAGAGGAATCAGCAGCTGGTCAGGCAGTCTAAGAGCCGGAGCCCCAGGATTGAAGCAACCACCAATTCAGTCCAGTCCAAGATGTGAAGATAAGGAAGCTCTTCGGAGAAACGATGGTGCAGTTTCAGTTCGAAGAGTTGGAGGCCGATGATCTCAGACGAGAGCAGAAGATCAAGAAGTTCTCCAAGGAAACGGCGAAGTTGGAGTCTGACGATCTCAAACGAGAGCAGATGCGTTTTCCTCAGGAAGAGTCGCAGCTCAGCTCTACACGGCTTTCTCCTTCTTTTTATCTAAGTCCTGCACCTATCAGAACCCTGCTACCCACATTTAGGGCAGGACTTCCAGTTCAATCTGCTGTTATACAACCAAAGTCACATGAACTTAAGAGGGTCAAGTTGACAAACCAGACTAACTATCACAAATGGGTTCACAAGCTACAAGGGAAGCATATATGGCCGCTAACTGTTTCTCAATGAGAGAATAGCGTGCCTCTGCCCCTTTCTATACCTGTTAGCAAAATCCAATTAGGCTATTCCTAGCACCTTGCTTTTGCCATAACCCCCATCCAAAACCTTCATCATCCACTTGGACTGTTAGCAGGAAAGGAAGGGCAGGATCCACTATGTACAGACTTTGTGCCTGTGCCACCACACTCTTGGTAACAGTAAATGCAGTTTCCATTTCAGGGGTCCAATCCCAAGTTGCCCCCTTATGGACATGATGGTGTAAGGAACACAGAAGAATAGCTAAGTGGGGTATAAACATTCATCAAAACCCCAAAAGACCCAGATACATCTATAATTGACCGTTTCCAGCCGACGATGCACTTTTATCTATCACTGTTTTGAGTATGGCCTTTGTCTTACCCAACCAGACAACTCCCAAGAATTTGACAGAATACCCATGTTCCTGGGCCTTGTCTTCATTGACAGCCCACCCCACTCCTAGAGAGCCTCTTGTAGACTGCATGCAGCTGCTTCTGACTCTGTAAGAGAAGCAGAGGTTACTATAATATTGTCAATATAATGGTATAACCCTAGGGCCTCAGGCTTCCTCCAAGAGGCCAAATCCTGTGCCACCAGACAGTGACACATTTTAGGGCTATGCAGGTATCCCTGGGGAAATACCAAAATGGCCCATTGCCACCCTTCCCTGGTATAAGCAAACTCCTCTTGGGTTTCTGGGGTAATGCCAATGGAGAAAAATGCATTTTCCAAGTCTACATCATAATGGAACTGTCCCAGTTCAAGTGACAGGTGGTCCATCAGTTCTGAAATGTTGGGTAGTGCTGCATGCAAGTGCAGTGTCACTTTGGTAAGCTCCCGATAGTCCACTGTCATGCACCAGGAACCATTGGGTTTTCACACTGGCCACGTGAGAGAGTTGAATGGGCTATGAATTGGGCAAATTATACTGGTCTCTTCTAGCTTCAGTATCATTTGTCCAATTTCCTCATGCCCCCTGATAACTTGAACTGATGTACATTCACAATCCTTGTGGCCTGGGGGAGTTGCAAGGGAGGATGATAGTGATGTCCTCTAATAAATAGTCTTTACCACTCACACCCATAGCCGGACTTCTCCAATAGTTGTCTGCATAGTCAATCCATGAAACACATCCACCCCCAAAATGTACTCTGCTTTGGTTGGAACGAAGCTTCCACCAGAGTGCCAGGAGCACTTTTTTGGGCTGGCATTCTCTTTTCTCCTCTGCCAGTCTGGCTGCTGCATCATCATCACCACTGCTGGGACCCATGTGGCCCAGCTATGCCTGCCTTGATTGAACTTGTGTGGCTGGGCTGCTGTGTCAGTCCTTCCCAGAACCAGCTGGCCTGTGTGCCCCCTGGAGTCCATGCTTAGCTGCTTTACCACCTCCAGCAGTTGCTGGGGGTGCTCATCCTGGGGCAGCTGTTGGGGTGGCTTTTCACTGAGCCCCAGTCTTGCCCTCCCATGGTCCATGCCAGCAGTCTCCCAGTTTCTTTCAATTCTCCTGGGGTTCACAGTCCCTTTTGGGGAGGCGGCAGGAGGGGGCATGCACCACAGTTCTCCACCAGACACCACTTCAGACTCCATCTCTAACCTTGCTGCCATCTGCATTCCACCCTGCTGGCAGTGCTGCTTCTGGCTGGGGATTTATGTCATCCCAATTCTCTGGCAGGGGTCCATACTGCCAGATATTTCACTAGCAGGAACCACAGGGAGGCTGAGGACCACATCACCTCCACCCTGGGTTGTTCCTCCTGGGGCTGCTGCTCCAGAGGGGCACTGGGGGTCACTCACCTCATCCTGCTGACTATGCCAAGTGTCATGGTCCCTGTCAGGGGTCAGCTGTGGTTGTGGGAAGGTTTTGGCAATGAAATCTCCAGTGAAAAAAAAGCACATCAAGTAGCTATCCAGAGGATAGCAACAGCAGCTTTATTTTACAGACCTGTCCCTTATTCAGGGTTCTGGGCAAAATGGCAAACATCGTGCCAGCATGATGTGCACATGCATGTTGCATTTTGCCTAGTCATGCTTACATAACTATATACACATCTGCAGCTGCACAGAGTGAGTGGGGTCATGCCCTCACATCGACCTGTACTTCCTCTGGACCCCCACAATGCTAGAGATCAAAAGTTTGAGAAATAAAGAAATGTTCAAAGGCATACAAACATGCAGTTATGAGAAGAATAAGTTTTAGAGACCTAATGTAGAGCCACTTTCTACATTTAATAAGAATGTATTGTATACTTAAAAT
Organism: Glis glis; assembly: GCA_004027185.1. Taxonomy (NCBI): domain Eukaryota; kingdom Metazoa; phylum Chordata; class Mammalia; order Rodentia; family Gliridae; genus Glis; species Glis glis. The sequence goes on along the minus strand of PVJS01002491.1, from coordinate 53,195 downwards.
TTGCTGATAGAATAACCCTAAGTATTCTCAACAGAAAAAAAAGTGAGCTATGTGAAATGATGGATGCAATAAATAGCTTGACTATGGGAAGCACTTTATAAAGTATACTTACTCAAAATAGCAACTTGTACTCTTGAATATATGCAGTATTTACTTGTCAAAGATACCTCAGTAAAGCATAAAGCAAACAAACAAATACATGAATCAGAAACACAAAAATAAATTATGCTCTAAAGCTATAAAATGACTACTTCGTGGGAGAAAGGAGATTAAGCTTCAACTTTGTCAGAGGTAACAAGGAGTGGAGATTGATGAATAAAATGGCTACTAGTCACAAGTGGCCATTTAAATTTCAATAAATAATTAAAATTAAATGAAATAGAACATATGGTTCCTTGGCTTCACTATCTAGTAGCCAAATACTCAGTAGCCACATGTAGAATATTTCCATCATCACAGAAAATAAGAGATAGTAGGACAGCAGGATAGAAGGAAGCTGGGCACCTGCACTAAACAAGTAGAGCTATCTGCAGATCTGTCACCCACGCTTCTCTCAGAGTGCTATCAGAAAGAGAAATAAACTATATTTGAATAAAAATAAAATTTAAAAAGCCCTATAGCCATCTTTTTAACCAAGGAATGTCTTTCCCAAGCACATGGGAGCTATGTCTTTAAAATGTACTTATCAAAAAATATAGAATGCCTATCTCCCAGTGTCTTGGATGGTAGGATCCTGACTGAGGTACCTTGCTCCAAGTGCTAAAACTATCTTTTGTCATGAAGACAGGAGAAATTTTACTTTTATTCTACATAAGGCCAGTTAACAACTACAGGTCTCCTATGATTCTCACCACTCCCACCCTTACTTTTAATTAATTAATTAATTAATTTGTGTGTGTGTGTGTGTGTGTGTGTGTGTGTGTGTTACTGTGGATTGAACCCAGGGACGTTGCATCTCTAAGCTACACCCCCAGACCTATTTTATTTTATTTTTAATTTTGAAACAGAGTCTTGCTAAGTAACCATACACTGGTCTTGAACCTGCAATCCCCGTCTCAGCCTCCCAAGTACTGGGATTACAGGCATGCACCCCATACTTGGCCCTGCCCTTTACATTTTTAGTCCACTCTTTTAGAAGATGAGTTCAGTGTCCATTCCTTATTGCAACAATCTTGAGGTCTTCCCTACCTCTTTAAGTTTGTTTGGTACATATTTGGCTTTAAAAGGCTTAAGAAAAATGGTTGATATTAAGCTTGTATTACTTTTTCATGCTGTAGTGACCGTTTTTTCTATGTTGGAATTGAAACTGTAACTAATATATACTTTTATCAATATTATCATCTAACTAAACATAATTGACACTTTTATAATCCCAAGTAGTAGAATATAATGTTTCTTTCAGTGCACATGGAGCAATCACTAAGAAAGATCTTGTTCTGGGGCATAAATTATACCTAAAGGAAATTAAAACAATAGAAATAATATGATATGTATTCTTGGATCAAAAATAACTTACCATGCAATTCAAAACACAATTGGGAAAAAATTCCCAAATTAAGCAACCCTTATATAAGTCAAAAGTCAAGGGGCCATCATGTGGAAATTAAAAAAATATTTTGAACTGAACAAAAATTAAAATGCAAAAATTCAAAATTCATGAGAAGTAACCAAAACTGTGCTTAAACAGAAACTAATGCGTTGAATGTTTACATTATAAAATGTTATGGTTTGGATTCACATTGTCCTTCTAGATCTCATGGAGACAAGGCAGCCATGTCGGAGGTGGGGCTTGGTTGCTGAGGAGGGCTACCTGGGGGTATGGCTTTGGGTATTATACACAATCCCCCTACCCTTGCTCTCTCACTTGCTTCCAGCCTCTGGCTTCCAAATGATGTGAGTGCAGAGGCCTCAGGCACTCCTCTCCCTCTGCTCCCTGCACCATACCCTGAGCTTGGCAGACATCACCTGGACTAACATGGACTGAACCCCTGAAGTCTCCAAATCTGTGAGCAAATAAATCTTCCCTCCTCTAAGTTGTGGTGGATAGATATTTTGGATTATAGCAGTAAGAATGCTGACTGAAACAGAAAAGCAGTCTCAAATAATCTAAACTACTAATTTAAGAAATTAGAGCCAGGTGTGGTGGTATATAGCTGCAATCCTAGTCCTTGGGAGGCTGAGACAGGAGGATCACAGGTATGAAGCCAACCTCAGCAACTTAGCAAGGCTTTCAGCAACTTAGACCCTGTTTCAAAATATAAAATAAAATAGGACTGGGGTATAGTTCAGAAGTAGAATTCCTCTAGGTTCAATCCTTAGTATCACAAAAAAAAGAAAAGAAATTAGAACAGGGACATAGGGATAGATGAGTGGTAGAATGATTGCCTAACATGCACAAAGACACTGGGTTCAATCCCCAACACTGAAAAAAAAAATTATGCCAGGTTGATGCAGTTCAAGGCAACTTAGCGAGACACTGTTTCACAATAAAAAAAATAAAGCTGGAGGTATAGTTCTGAGATAGAATGCTTCTGGGCTCAATCCTCAATATGAGAGAAAGAGAGAGAAAAAAGCCCAAATTTTAACAGGAAGAACAATTAAACCTAAAGAACACTGCAAAGCAAAACCCTAGTTATTAAATGTTATCCAACAGACATTAACACTCCTTTTTTATTAATTTTAATCATTTATTCACAGAAAAGTAATGCAAGCAAAGGCCCATTTACTTAATTAATTAGTTAGTGGTGTGAAAATAATTATATTTACCCTCTAATCCATTTAGAAATGTCTGCTTATGGGGAATAGCAATACTAAAGTATTATAGGCCACTTATAATGTGAATCTTGGTTTGGTTTCATTCACTGTTGAATGAATCAACCTGTAGCCATTTTTATATAAGCCCTTGGAGTGTATAATAATAACAATGAGCTATTGAATCTAAATATCAGAGTTTTAATGACCTCGGTTAAAAGAGATTTACTTGATAAACTAATGCTACATTTTAAGTCCTGTATACATAAACATAGCCAAGAGTAGTTTTTATTTTTATAAAAACATAATAATCCAATTTTCTCTTATTAATATGTTCTAGATTCACACTATAAAGAAGAATAAATTTATAAGAAAATATAGCAATACTAGGACAGTTTAACACTCTTTTTTCAAATAAAAAAGATTTTTAAGAATATGAGAATAATATCCCAAATTTGGACATGTAATTTACATGATCTAAAGCAAAAAATGTTATATTCACTGACAAAATATCTGAGACTTTACCTCAAAGTTGGGGAATAAAACAATTTTTCTAAAAAAGAAGCAATTGCATCATTCTCATTAACAATGCCAATTTATAAATAGTTCTCTTTTTGACAGGAGGATCAGTTCTTTTACAAAATAATATTATTTACTAAATATGAATATACAATCTATGTATTGACATAATTTCTTTCTTTACTTGAATATTCTTATGCATTTTTATATCATCTAGGCTTTAAATGCCTCATTGAAACCCCATCAAAACATTGCAATATCACTATCAAATTTCAACTAGTTTTTTTTTTTTACTTTTCTATTATCACATTTCTCCCCCCATTAAATGTATTCATTAACTTTGGAATCTATGTTTGTGATGTTCAGTCTTAAGTCATAAAATTATATAATAAAATTAACTTTAGGGACCTAGTGACTTGAACAGGGTGGAGAACTAAATGTTAAAGACAATCATGTGCATCATTCCCTGGAGAATTAAGAATAACTGCAGAGACTTATATTAATGCAAATCCCAAAGAGCATGACAGAGGGATGTAGCTCAGTGTCAGAGCACTTGCCTAGCACACCTAAGGCCCCAGGTTCAATCCTCAGTACTGGGGGAAGAAAAGCAGACAAACAAACAAATCTACATCCAAAGAGCATGAAAGATATTCTGAGTTAGTAAGCTCCTGAGAATAATTTTTCCATGCAATACCTTTAATAGCTGACATGGATTTATGATCAAGCATCTTCTCAACTAGAAAACTCACTACTCCTAGGTCAGCAACCACAATGACTTACTTATTATGTGTGCTTTCACTGCTGAGGAAGGCAGATAAGCACACAGAATACATGTGTAAGAATGCATGCTAAATTATTAACTGTGATCTCATTCTGGAGAAGGAGGAGGAAAAGAGGAGAAACACAAACCCCTTTTATATATTTCTGTGTTGTTTGCCTTTTTTTTTTTCCTTGAGATGGATCTTGCTATGTAGTCCAGGATGGTCTTGAACTCTTGAGCTCAAATGATTCTCTGCCTCAGCATCCTGAGTAGCAGGGACTGCAAGCATAATGTGTTCCATTTATGATTCCTTTATTAATTCTACAGAAATATTTTTTAAAACTGCTATGTATAGGCATCGTTCCAGACCCTGGGGAAAAGCAACAAACAAAGTGAATAAATGTACCCTCCCTCACAAAACGTAAATCCTGCTAGAGTAATCTCAAAACAAAAGGGTATAGATGCAAAAGAAAGGCGTGTTAAAAACTCACTTCTTAAAGTATTTCTCCATGAATGAGAATAGCAAGACTGATTTCATATTATTATTTTAATTTTTTTCTAATATTTTTGGTGATTTTTATGAAAATCAATGTAATTTTAGCTTAATTATTCTATGAAATGAAATGATTCTTCATTCATTATAAAATAATAATCTTCATTCCAGCTCACTCAATTATATAATGCAAATTATTCCATGATAAATAATACCAAATTTATTTCCTTTTTTAGCCTAAGATTTAAATATAATGAAGCTAATTATTATATATAAATTCCTGCTAATCTTCTCTACTAAAAAATGTATAAGTTCATTGTTTAGGAGCCATTGCATTTTACCCATTGAATTGTACACATTTAGGAAAATGATTTAAGTTCTTTATCTTTTTTTAAAGGCATTTTTCATTTAATAATTTTTTAAAAAAATAATTACTTTTAAGAAAATATTGTTCAGCCAAATCAAATAATGTGCATTTTATATGTTCTAAAAGTACAGACATCAATTTTATGCTATTATTTATATAAAATATAATCTTATAAATGAAAAATCTTCTTGTTAACCTAGAGATAAAGTCTATCTTTGTATGTCATTTGTAAGCAAATGATAAAATTGGCTTTACATGTATGCATTGGTGTGACTATTAAATACATCGTATAATTTAGATTATCTTCCAAAACTAATAATTTGTATTGAGTATATTGATTGAAGTAAAATAGCATACCATATTATGACAAATGAATTTATAACTGTCTCATACATTTTAGAAATTCGGTTGAGGTATTATTATTGTTATTATTATAGGAGTAGTATTATTCCTGATGGATTATATTGCTCCATCACCTGGTTGACAATGAAGGTTTTCAAACTGTTTGTCAAAATGAGAAATATGAGCTGGGTGTGGTGGGGCATGCCTGCAATCATAGTACTTCAGAGGGTGAGACAGGAGGATCCCAGGTTCAAGGACAGCCTTAGCAACTTAGCAAGACTATACTATCAGCAACCTAAGGAGATCCTGTTTCAAAACAAAAAATAATAAAAAATGCTGGGGGTGTAGCTTGGAGATAGAATACCCCTGAATTCAATACCCAGTATCACAAAGAGAGAGAGGGAGAGAGAGAGAGAGAGAAATATGGATTTTTCTTCCTCTCTTCTTTCTTTCTACTTCCTTCTCTCTTTTCCTATTTTTCCCATTTTTTCTATGCTTTCCAATCCTTCCTTCCTTCCTTCCTCCCTCCCTCCCTTCCTTCCTTACGGTCTCTATTCTCACCCAAAGGATAAAAGGTAATTATGTTCTGTTTCAATAGCAAAAGAGAGTGAGAGATTTTTAAGACAGGTTTATGACTCATGGTTAGGATAAAGGATAGAGCAGAATTATTTCATATACAGAAAAAGAGACATGGGAGAAGCATAGAATGATTAATCAAAACACCAAGGTCCACTTCTTTTCTGTGTAAAGACATCAGTAAGATCTGTAATCCCCTTAAATTTCCTGAATCCCTGTAGGTACTATTTTACTCTTCAAATCAGGTGATATAGGTGAGATATAGCAGCTGCATGCCATGCTTCAAAAATAGAGAATATATTGCATTAAATATTGTATTAATTTACTATGGTTGCCAAAGAAAGTACCAAAGACTGAATGGCTTAGTAGCCTCCTTTAATTTAATCATCTCTTCTAAGGGTCCAATACAACCACATTCTATAGTAGTAAGTGTTAGGGATTCTACATACAAGTTTGGGATAAACAATGATGCTCTCCTTCTCCTCCTCCTCTTTTTCTCTTTCCTTCTTCTTCTCCCTATGCCTTCCCCTCCTCTACCACCTCTTCCTTCTTTACTCCTCCTCCCTGGGTTGAAGATGCTAGCAAATTTATTATCGCTCTCTCTCTTTCTTTCTTTCTTTCTTAGATAGATAGATAGATAGATAGATAGATAGATACATAGAGAACAAATTTATTATATACACATATATATCTATATATCTATATCTATATATCTTTAGACTATTAACTAAGAGTCCACCCCATTTACTATTAAATCTATTTGATTTGTACAACCTTCAAGACTCTGCTAGAGTTTTCTTTCTAGAATCCTTCATAGGTCACCTTATTTTAATTTTTTATACTTTTTTTGGTGCATTATAGTCTCACAACATAATGTAGTTCATAGTGATAGTGGCATACATGCACACAACACTTAGTGGGCCAGGGGAAAGACCACCAGGTCACCTTAAATCCTACAGATCTCTCACTTTCTTGACCTATAGATTTCAGTGCCCCCAGAGCTTCCTACCAGGGAAACACAGCCTGTATTCTTCAGAGGTGCAGCACCTTAAATTCATTCACTAGTGTCTAGCTATGCAGATCTTGAAGGGTAGAGATATGTAGTTTTAAAAATTATTTCAGAAGATTTTGATGGAGTCTGTAGAAATCTCATTGAACATATTCTCATATAATATTATGTCTTATGATGTTCTCAAGTAACATTTCCTTGGTTTTAAATTTTTTGTTATACCTATTTTCATCTGTGTACCTTTTTCTTTAATTAGACTCTAAAATTGTAACAAAAGACAAAAGATGCAGCTATAGCTGCATCTTTATTTATTGTATTTCTTAGTTTACTGCTGAATATTTATTATGCATTTACCATATTTTAATAAGTGAACAAATGAATTAAGTCCCTTATAAAATAGTTACTAGAAGCTCTAACTAGGTGAGATTTTTAAAAAATAATTTATTTATTCACCTAAGTTTATGATAAAAATAAATCTATTACCTTGTGAAAATCAAGTTATATTTTTAATTTTCAGAAAAAGAAATATGATGATACAAGTGAGTTACCAGCTATGCCCCAAGATTCAAATTAATCTTGATAATTGTTCCCTGATGTAGTTATGACTTTTGTCACCTTTTGTGATATTATTCTCCATGGGATTAATTATTTCAGCAACTAGGCCTGTGTTTGAAGAATTGGTATATTGATATGGAAAACTATTCATTAAATATTAGTAATTTCATTCCTTTGAAATCTATTATATATATTAAACACAAAATATTCAATACAGTATAATGTAATTTATTTAAAAAGCTATTAAAATTGTAATTATTTCATGGAGAAAAATGTCAGGAGAAAGAAGGACAAAATAATGGAACCATTTCAATGGATGCAGAAAAAGCATTTGACAAATCCCATATTCCTTTGTGATAAAAACTCTCAACAAATTAGATATGGAAAAAGTGTATGTCACGATGAAACCCATATATGACAAACTCACAGCTCCATCATACTGAATGAGGGAAAGTTGAAAGCTTTCACTTTAAGATTTAGAATAAAACAAGAATGCTTATTCTCCCCCCGCCTCTCTCTTCCTCTTTCCCTTCCTTCCTCCCTCCCTCCCTCCCTCCCTTTTTTCCTTTGTTTTCTGTGGGAAGGGGTTTAGCATGTTCCACATTTATTGCATAAGTGTCATTGGCCCATCTGGCTGAGTGTACTCAGCTGTGAGCAAGGTTGATCTTAGAGGAAAGACCGACCCCTCAACATACCATGAACCTCACAAGCCCAAGGTCCTCTCAACGACAAGCTATTGGGGTCAGGCCTCAGTCTTGGGCACAACCATCAGGGGACAGACTGCCAGGCCCTAGCTGGGCTCCCCAAAGGCAATCCCAACTAGGTAGTATAAGGACTTAGGTCCCTGAAGACCATCACCCCCAGCAAGAGATGCTCCCTTCCTCTCCCACCACATCCTGTTTGAATGGATGTTTACTTTCACTACTTCAATTCAACAAAGTACTAGAAATTCTAGTCAGAGGAATTAGGCAAGATAAAGAAATGAAAGATATATAAACTGGGGGAAAAAATTTAAACTGTCCCTGTCTGCAAACAGGGACAATAAGAAAAACCTAAAGACTCCACCAAAAAAAAAAACAATGTGTGATTAGCCAAATTCAGTAGATTATAAGACATGAAATCAACATAAAAATATGAGTAGTTTCTATACCCTGATAGTGAATCATCTGAAATAGAAATCAAGAAAACAATCCCATTAATAATACCTACAAAAAAGAAAATATCTAGGGATAAATTTAACCAAGTAGGTGAAAGATTTCAACAATGAAAACTAAAATGATGAAATAAATTGAAGAAGACACGTAAAAATATTTGGAAGAATATCACCCATTGTCATAGATTGGGAAGATGTGCCTACTACTCAGAGCTACCTACAGATTCAAAGCAATCTCTATTAAAATATCAATGGCATTCTTCACAGAAATTGAGAAATTAATCCTACAAATCATATAGAAACACACACACACGTGCGCACCCCAAATAGCTAAAGCAATTTTAAGCAAAAAAAAGAACAAAGATGGAAAGATGGAGGCATTGTGTGAGTGATTTCAAAACGTACTATAGAGCTATAGAAACCAAGGTATAGGTACTGGCCTAAAATAGATACATAGACCAATGGAACAGAATAGAAAGTCCAGAAATAAATCCACACACAGCCAGTATTTTCAACAAAAGTGACAAGAACACACATTGGGAAAAGGACAGTATCTTTAATAAAGGGTGTTGAGAAAATTGGATGTCCACATGCAGAAAATTAGAAGACTTTTACTGTATGAAAAATCAACTCAAATATGGATTAAAGACCTAAATGTAAAACCTGGACCTATAAAACTACTAAAGAAAACATGACATGAGGGGAAGCTCTTTAACCTTGGTGTGGGCAAAGATTTTTTTAAATAAGAACTTAAAGTCTCAAGAAAAAAGGTAAAACAATTGACAAATGCGATTATATTAAACTAAAAGGCTTCTGCATAGCAAAGAAAACAATCAACAGAGTGAAAAACAATTTACAGAATACATGTATTTGCAAATTATGCATTTGATCAGATATCGATATCCAAAACATATAATGACTTCAATTAAATATAAAAAGTATATCTATTAAAAAACTGGACAAAAAACCTGAGTAGACATTTCTCAAAAGAACACATTCAAATGTCTGACAAATATATGAAAAAATGTTCCCTGCAGCACTATTCACAATAGCCAAGAAATTGAAACAACCTAAGTGTTTTTCAAGCGGTGAATGAATTAAAAAATAGAGTAAATGTACACAAAGGAATGCTGTTCAGCTGTGTAAATGACTACGTGAATGAATCTGGAGGACATTATGTTCAGTGACATAAGCCAGGCATAGAAAGACCTATACTGTATGATTCTACTCATACAGGCAATATCAAAACACTGACACTATTGAAACTGAAAATACAGTAGTGGTTACCAGAGGCTGGCGAAGGGAGGGAAGAAAGGGAGAGATTGGTTAATGAGTGAAAAGTTACAGTTAGTTACAAGGAATGAACTTGGTTGTTCTATTGCACAGTAAGGTTGCTACAAATAAAAATTATGTATCATAATATTCAAAATAACCTAGAAGAGAGAATTTTGTGTGTGTATGTGTATGTGTATGTGTGGTACTGGGTATTGATAACCCAGGGGCATTCTACCTCTGAGGTACACCCCCAGTCCTATTTTAATTTTTATTTTGAAATAGGGCCTCACTAAGTTCCTGAGGTTGGCTGTGAACCTGCGATCCTCCTGTTTCAGTCTCCCAAATACAGGAATTACAAGCATGCACCACCATGCCCAGTTTAGAAGAGAGTATTTTGATTGTTCTCATCACAAAAAAATGATAGATGTTTAAGGTAATAAATATACTAATTATTCTGGTTTAATCATTACACAATGTGTACTAGTATGGAAACCTCACACTGTACCCATAAAATGTATTATTATTATGTATCAGTCAAAATAAAATAAATTTTAATTATAAATAAATAGAGAACACATAATAGAGAATTGTGCTTTTCTTCAAAGTCTACAAATGGTCCAGTGACTAAACATAACACACTATTCCATTAAACATCCTTGATTTAGATCCCAGTTTCCTGGAAAAATAAAGTGACTACTTTATTTGATTCCATTGTATGGTGGTCACTTGCTTACTTGTGGAGTAGCAGAAATCAGGATCCCTATTTTTTCCCCATAATAGTATATTGGTCAGAATTTACAATATAAAAGAGAAAATACCTCCAGAAATTAAGACAGGAAATTGAATATAGGAAATGAGTTATAGAGTGAGAGAGGTTATAAAAACAAAGCAGAAAATATTTTGTAATAAAATTAGCAACAAGAGGAAGCCAAGAGAAGTTTCTGTCTCTCACGCTTTTTCCCTTTTACCTCTGAGGTATAATTGACAAAAATTGTATATAGTTAAGATATGCAATGTGGTTATTTTTAAGTACACACTGAGAAATGATGAGCTTAATCAGGGTAACTGGAATATCCTCACCTCACATAGATTTTTACTGTGTGTGGTGATAACACTATATTCTTTTAGCAAATTGCAAGTTTTAACTATAGCCAATATGTTGTACATTTTATCCTTGGATCTCATTCATCTTATAACTGAAAGTTTGTACCCTTTGACCTATTTCTCCATGTTTCCCGTGTCAAGCCTTTGCTTCTATGAATTTGTTTTCAGTTTCCACATATTAGTGAAATCATGCAGCACTTGTCGTTTTGACATGCATCCATGTCATTTTGAATATCAGGCTTTTCTTTTTTAATGCTTAATAATACTCTACTATGTTCATATACCACCTTTTAATTGATTCATCCCATCAATGGACACCATATCCATATCTTGATTACTGTGAATAATTCTGCAATGAACATAGGTGTAGAGATAACTCTTTGAGAGAGTGATTTCAGTTTCTTTGGTTATAAACCCAGAAAAGGGATTGCTAGACCACTCTTAGTCTGGGGAAAGAAAAGGAGAAGGACTTGATATTTCCAGAGCCCAGAAGTATTTTATTATATCTGCAATATTTTTAATTATACAGTATATACTTATGTTGAGTATTGAATTATCACTATGTTGAATTATAATTTTCTTTTTCCTCAAGGTTGTCTTCAGTGGACTACATGAACTTAACATTTCTTTTGTTCATTTTTACAGGATCAGTGTGCTTTTACATTATTCTTTACATGATGGCACTGTGACTTTTCATTTAATTGTTTTGTCTGGGGTAAATCCTCCAATGCTGCTTTTGATTTTTGTCCTACAAGATTTTTTATTTATTTTTTATTTTCTTTTCCTCTTCACTGTCAGTTGCTGATATCCTTTGCTTTGTTGTTGTTGTCTTTGTTTTGTTTGTTTGGGCCCCTGCATATGCTGTGTGTTGAAAAGCATTCCTGTAAATCCCATCTGCCCACTTGTATCCCAAAGTTTCCCCATCATACTTTCTTAATTCTACTTCTCTGTAGTTTAGGTTCTGATCTTCCTGAATATTTCAGACTTGAAATGGGCTATTTTTGGCCCACTATGTCTTTTTCTATCCTTTATTCTCAACTTCTCCTCATTATATATCTCATTGTTTGTCTCATCAGTCCTTCATTTAATCTCTCTTCTACACTCCAGAGTCTATTACAAAACCTCAAAAATACTTTGAAAGACCTATTCACCCTAGATTGTGGGGAGAAGCTGAGAAGGCAATTCTTGGATTCTCTATAAGACAAGGATGTTGAAGAAGACTGTAAATACATGTACAAATATTTATTTAATCTATAATTTATGCATATATGATTCAAGTTTGCATCATACCAAAATCAGAATCATAAATGTTTTCTAATATCACTAAATGTTTTTAAATAAAAGGTAAATTGTTTACTTTTTCAACATTAATAAACAATTTTAATATTTTGTAAAGTATGCAGCTTTAATGATTACAATCCAAACCAAAGCCATTCTTATGACATAGGATGTAAAAATCAACATTACTTGTTAAATACTGCATGATTAAAGTAATTCATGAATATCAGATTATAATGTGACCAGAAAAAAATAATCAGACCTTTTGCACTGATATAGAAATATGTGTTTCTATGTTAAATATGTAAATAAAACATACACTTATTACAAGTCAATGATTGGAAAGAAATATCTTTGTATATATTTTCCATGTTTAATCATCAGTTAAACACAGATGATACAGTTAATATGTGTTATGCACTTATTATTTTTTGTGCCTATTATTTTTAAAACTGCTAATTTCAAAAATAGGAAATACTGTGACCATATGTTCATGTGAATACACCTAGATAAATTTTATTTTCTGTAGATTTGCGTGCTATTTCATTGCATGTGTCCTGATTGCATAACTCTGGTTTATCACTGTTCTTCTGTATTCTCCTCTGTGCTGCAGGAAATATGGAGGCTAACAAACTATATTATCTGGACTTGTTTTCATATTGGCTTTAAGTTAGACTCTTCCAATGAGAGCCACTGACAGGATGTACCCAAGGGAGGAAGAGACGAGCCGTTTCTGTTTCTGGAAGCTGTTCTGTAAATGACAGGCGCGTGTGGAATCCCAGCTTCTGTTGTGGCAGCGTGGTTCCAACAGCAGCAGAAGCCAGTGTGCTCCAGCGTGCTCCACACGCTCTCTGAGTTCCTCTAGGCAGCAGCAGCAGGTGACTGTGGCTTACTGCGAGTTACTGTCACAGTGAGAACTAGTGACAATGTGTCTGAGCGCAGGACCCCTGCTACCCCTCAAAGAGCCAGCTGGTGATTATCGCCAGCTACAGGTAACACAGTATTTTGACCTCTTGAGTTTCTCCTCCAGTCATATGGAGTGGTAGCAGTTTTCAAATGTCACTAATCCTCCATAAATTCACCTCCTCCTCTTCAGATATACAGCTACTCCACTGTTTCATTTTCCAAAACTATATATTCTGTCTGTGAAAATGCATAGAATCATGTTTAGTTTCCTGCATGAACATCAAGTAATATTTTGTGCATGATACATATCATGTAAAGGATAAACATGGCACATATTCTTTTATATATATATATATGATAAACATCTCATATATCTGATGATATTCATTCTATGAATTCCCTATAAATGGATAATTATTTAACCCCAATTTTTGTTAATAAAGAATATTCAACCCAGGAGCAGTGGCACATGCCTGTAATCCCAGTATTTGGGAGACTGAGATTGCAGGTTTGAGGCCAGTGCTTGGTGCCTTAGTGAGATCCTATTTCAAAATTTTAAAAACTAAAACTAAAACGGGATGAGATGTAGTTCAGTGGTAGAATACCCCTGAGTTCAATGTCTAGTCTCACAAAGACAGACAAACACACACAATGAATATTCAAATTATATACTTAAACATGAATATTTGTCTAATGATTAGATGATATGTATGTTCTCATATAGTCTGCCCCAAATTCTGAAACATATCTGTCTTGCCAATGTGGTACATTGTACTTGCCAGTACTAAAGAATATAATATTGCAATTTATTCTGCAATATTTCAAAAAGACTACAATCTGGCTGATTTGACCTTCTATTAGGAAAAATGGGGCATTGCATTTAACAAATTATGACTTAAAGATCTAAGGTTTATAATATTTCATAAAGCCAGGTTTTCTTTTTTTTAAATTCTGTATAGTGAAAAAAAAATCTTCAAGAAGAGACAAGTTTCATTTTCCCTACTCTCCCTGAATAGACTGTTAAGTTTACTTTAGACAATTAGCTTTTTTTTTTTTTTGGCGGTACTGGGGACTGAACCCAGGGGCATTCTACCTCCACATTACACCCCAGCCCTATTTTTTATTCTTTATTTTGAAACAGGGTCTCACTAAGTTGCAGAGGGCCTCACTAAGTAGCTGAGGCTGGCCGCGAACCTGGATCCTCCAGTCTCAGCCTCCCAAATACTGGGATTACAAGTGTGTGCCACCACACCCGGCTTATTTTACACAATTAGTATCATAAAGTTCTAGAAGAGCTGGGGAGTAACAACACATCACTCTTATATAAAATACTATAGCCGGGCGTGGTGGCACACGCTTGTAATCCCAGTACTTTGGGAGGCGGAGACCGGAGGATCAGGGTTTGCGGCCAGCCTCTGCTCTCTCTCACTCTCTCTCTCCCTGTCTCTCTACCCCCCTCTCTTTTCTTACTTTAGGGTACAGTCATATGTCCGTTTTTTTTTTTCATGGTGTACTTAAGCCAAAAGAATCACTAACAATTTTTTTTTCTTATGTAGTTAGCCTCAAGCAATTTAAAAAGCACATATATTTTAACCACTGAGCACACTTTGGCCACTGTATGACTTCTAAAATCTAGGAATTATATTGGACATAGTAACCTCATTTTCTATCTCACATAGATTTTTACAGGATACTTGCATTCTTCTCAAGCAAATATTTAAAACCCAGTGTTGCAAATGTATTTCATTATCAAAAGGAATCTAAACTTTGAACTACCTTACAATAGTAGTTCACGCTGAGTCCAAGAGAAGTATTTTTCCCCTGAAAATGTCAAATATCTTAGAGTGCTCTGGCAATTTTGCAAGGTCTTCCCAGGTGTCTTGACCCACAGATTGAGAGTTTTCAGTATAGAGGTGTTTGGTTTGGGTTTTGTATTTTTCTGCAGACTTGACGAAGCTGAAGGTCACTGCTGCGCTCGCTTTCATCCCGTGATTTGCTCAGCGTGGAGCGAGGTTATTGTGGTTATGAAGAAAGCTTTCTAAAGACCAGCAACTTCTACCTACACTTATTTTAGAATAATTTTTAAGATAGATGTGTTGGTTAAACCTAGCAGTCTTTGTCCTTATTACATTTTAATAGCCTTAAAGCTTAATCTCCCCTTAAATGTCTGCTTTATACTGAAATGCCCTCTTTATATCACTATGTCTTGTAGTTTGCTTAAAAACCTAAAATTTTCAACAATTTGCTCTTTATTCAATTATCAAGTTGAGTTATTTTGTAATAATGAAACAGATATATCTGCAAGCTTTCTCAAGTGTCTCAATTGGAGTGGAAAAGGCCTTCATGTAAGCACATTTACTACTAATCTTTATTTGGTTGGGTGCATTTCAAAGGCACTTATAGTACAATATTTTAGTTGATGATATAGTTTGAATACATCCTCCAAATTTCATCTGTTGGAAACTTAATCCCAAAACGCATATGTTAATGATGTTTGGGGTGTGGAGCCCTTGGAAGGTTATTGGGTCATGATGGCTCAGCACCCCATGAAAGGATTAACCCATTCATAGATTAATGGATCAATGGGTGTTCCAGGAAGCGGCCTTGCTGTAAAAGCAAGCTCTCTCTGTCAAGCTTTGTCTCTCTCTCCATAGGATTCCCTCCATCATGTTCCAATACAGCAAGAAAGCCCTCACCACCTGCCATGCCATGCTCCTGAACTTCCCAGCCTCCAAATTTGTAAGAAATAATTTATTTTCCATATAAATTATCCTGTGTTATACACTCAGTTATAGCAACATAAAATGGAGTAAAATTGTTTATATAATAGAAAATTCTAAACACCAGGAAAATCCATCATCACATATTTAACTTCATTTCTTGGTTTCCATTTTCCTTACATAATATGGGGTCATGCAAATACAAGATTTTTGTTATCTAATTGTATCTGGTCAGAGAGACTTTGGTTGGAGTCTTTGATTTTCCAGTTATTTTAGGTCTAAACCACTTGTATTATTTCTTGGGGCTGATGTAACAGAGTACCAAAAACCAGATGACTTAAAAAAACAGAAACGTATTTTCGCATGTTCTTAGGGACTAGAAGTTCAAGTTGTAGGTGTTAACAGCACCATGGTCCCTCTAAAATACGTAGGGGAACCCTCCTTCCCTATTTTAGCTTCTGGCCTTTTGCTGGAAATGTTCCTTTTTCCTTGGTTTGCAGTTGCATAACACCAATCTCTGCTTTGTTGTCACAAAGTGTCCCCCTATATATCTTTATTTTCATGTTCATGCAGCCATCTTCTTAGAAGGATAGCAGCCATATATGATTAATGGCCCTTACTTATATGACCTGATTTTAACCAATTAAATCTGCAATGACCCTATTTCCAAAGCAGATCGCATTCTGAAGTACTGGGGTTTAGAACTTCTACATACCTTTCTGAAGGACACAATTAAACCCACACTGTTGAGTCATTTTTTTAAGGATTTGGGTGTATGGTTTAAACTTTCATAGCATAGAATAACACTTCTTATAAACATCTCATTCACTAAATCATATTTATCCTTCTACTACTAGTCCCTGAGAATAATTAATAAGTGCTTTATAAATGATTAAAATTTTATGTAAAGTAACTACAAAAATATATATCATCTTAAATCTCAGTAACATGAAAAACACAGAAATAAATACCAGTGATACACATAGAGTTTTAAAATTGAGAAAAATCATGTCACTAACAAATGGAATAATAGGTCTGTTTCTATGGGAATACTCAGGGATTAATCTTATCCTCTTCTTTGTCTTCAAAAGCTGACTTTGTCTTCAGAACAAGATAATATAATATATTGTTCTGCTCCTCTTGTCTTCTGACGTAAAAAAGGAAAGAAAATTAAAATGTATATAGTATATGAAAAAGAATAATATTGAAGCAATAGTAAGAAATTTACTATGTGAATTATTTCTTATATTCTTAGTAAGGCATAAAGTCAGTTAAACTGAAAACAAATTTTATAATATATCTGTATTCTAAAATCTAAATTAATGGAACTTGCTCAAAATCCATTTCAGGATTTAGAATACCTTGAGTAACTTTTTTAGTTATCTTAACCAATCATTTTGTACTTATTCTGTTATGTATTCTCATAGTTTGGACAATTTTTCAACATTGGTATTTGTGAAACCCCTTGGAAAAATGGAAACAGACTTCAAGAAGTTCATGTCAAGCCTGTATATCTAATACCAGCTGTCTTCGTCAGTTTGGGATGCTATAACAAAATACCACACACTGGATGGCTTATAAACAATGGAAATGTATTTCTCACCACTCTGGAGGAGAAAATCCTAAAATCAATGCACTAGCAGATTCCATGTCTTGTGAGGTCTCTCCTCCTGGTTCAAGGATAGCTAGCTGTATTTGTTATCGCAGAACAGAATATCCTCCATTGCAGCTAAATAGAATATTGTTTAAAGTCTTGAAAATTTATCAACAGTGTAGAGATCACAAAGGTGGTGACTGATAAATTATATAACACATACAATGGAATATTCATTCAGTGTGAGCGATAATATAGACAGATGCAAATTTATTGACATAAATATCATACATATATTAATTAATTAATAAAAGATACCTCAGAACAATAATGCATCTATTGTTAGCATATACGCAATTTATATTAAAAACTTTCAAATACATTTGCCTACTCTAAATAAATAACTAGGTGGAGAGAGTGTGGGTATTCTACATTTTTCTCTCTCTGACCCTTCTTTGAATTATAGTATGTACAGGAAAATTTTAAGAAGCTCACCTCCTCAACACTGACTATATTGCCTCCACATGGGACTGGCTTTAAAGTACAATACTGTGTGAGACAATCAAAGTTGTATAGTATATTTTTTTCATATAGGAACAAATAACATTGAAATACTATCTCCTCACTATAAAAGGAAATTATAAAATTCTAGATCCTAGAACTATGATGATAATTAAACAGAAATATATTTTCGAATGAGCTTTTTAAACAAATGTTAGATAAGACTTTTTATGTTGTTTACAGTGTAGTTGAAAAGGAAGTAACACATTAAATCAGCCCTCCTCCAAAATAAGAAAAACAGTGTATTATTTAATCTCAATATAAACATATCCCCCCAAAACCAGAAGAAGATCATACAAGTGTACATATGAGTTAGCAGTTCAAAAGAGAAAGTCTTGGCATACAGGGAATCAGACTTACAGTTCCAATATGTCTGTCTCTCTAATCTCTTATAATTCTTTTTTCTATACTTCCTTTTCCCCTTTTAAGATGACAAGTACTGAAGTGTTCAAAGGGAATCATGGTAATAATTTAAAGGAAATCCCAAACAAATAGGAAAAAACAAGATAATAGGAATAGGTATCCATATACATTTATATCTTTCTATCAACCTATGAGTAGATAGATACAGAGAAAGACAAGGAAAATAGAGATGAAGTTTGACTTCAGATTAACTTTTCTTTCAAGTTCATGAAATTGTTTCTTGTTTCACAATAACCCTTCTTCTACATAACCTTTAAATTACATCAACCAGTCAGTTGATTGGGCTTAATGAAGCATATCCTCTTTCTCAAAACTGTTATGTACTACTAGCACTTATATGTCATTTTTCTAATGCTTATGTGCTTTACAAAATTCCTATAAATTAACATTTTTCTCCAATAATCACCAGTAGGTATTCATTTTCCTTTTTTAAAACGTATTTCTTCTTTATTTTATTCGTCCTTCTTTCCTGCCATCCTCCTTTTCTTCCTCCATTCTTGTATTTGTTCCTGGAATGGGGCACTAATCTTCTTTGCAGGGCTGAAACGACCATTGAAGAGACAAAACATGATCACTAACACGATCATTTACTTTTGTGTAACCAATGCTGGGCAACATACAGACTGGTAAGAAGAACTCAGTAAAATCTGTAAGAGGGGTTATAGCTGATCTCACTAGCTTCTCTTTTCTAAATTGCTCTCAGAAGAAGTCTATAGGAATCCATAAGGATCTGTTCTTGGTGCTTATGTGGAGAAATAGGTCTGTGTGAAAAATGATTGGATTATGGCCTTCTGGGAAGTTCTTTCTCCAGATTCCTCTTCTTTGATCCACCACAATGTTTGCACTGAGGCCATTCTTCTCCTGACTGAGAAGAATGTCAGTGGTTGAGCATGATGGGTACAGTTTAGGCCCATTCCTATAGGAAAGAAGCCACCCTCAAAGTGGAACTCAGTTTAAGGACTATCCTTCAACCTGATTGAGATTACTCAAGACCTCATTACATATGCAGGAAGGGAGGAGTGGGGAGCTGGGTGGGATGCGGAAGGAAGTACACCAAGTGATGTGTGCATTTATGAATGTATGACTTTGAATCTCACTATGATATATAATTACAGTGCACCAATAAAAGTATAAAAAAATAAACCTGGGCCTGGCAGCGGACTCCTGTAATCCCACTACTTGGGAGGCTGTAAAGAGAGGATCTGCATGTTTGAGGCCAGCACACAGTAACTTAATGAGACCCTGTTTCAAAATGAAAAATAAAATAGTGCTAGGGGACTATCTCAGGGGTAGAATGTCCCTGGGTTCACTCCCCATGCCACAAAAATAAAAAAGCATAAAAATAGAAATAGATAAATAAAATTTAAAAAATTTAAAAGAAAAGAAACTACATATTTATATACGTTTTAGAAAATGAAGAGTAAGTTCCTCAAGAATAGGTTGGCTTAATTGGGCCCTGATTATTTTAAATACAAATAAATAAATGATATAAGGGGAAAATTGCTTAGGTATGCACTCAGCACTTCCCATCCAATCTGTTTTTGTTTCCTATCTTCATAGGTATCAGATCTGCTTCAACTCTGAAGTCTCTCCATCCCTATTCCCACTTCTTTATCTTCTCTGCATTCCTCACAATGGTGGTCTAGCATATTTAACCCGATTTTGGCATCTGCTTCTTGGAGGAACTGAACTAGCACATTTGTCAGTAAGATTATAAGGTCCCACGGGGGCAGGAATAGTACGTTTCTTTGTGTTCTCAGTATATGTCCAATGCCTCTTACGTTCCAGATGACATTGACACTAAATAGCTTTCATTCAGGTAAGAAACGTGACCATGCATTATACATCAAGAATAAAATGTTTATAATGTATTCTGATTAAAGATTCATGGCATTTCCTAAATATCAGTTTCATTAAAGGAAACTAACAAATCTTGTATTGATGCATTTTTGCTAAATAGGAGGTAAACATGGGATTTTACAATGTAACAAAAATACTGATGCTTTCAAATCTGTCTTCCAAAAAGGAAAACAGATATGCTTTACTGCTACAGCTATCAAAATTTTATTTATTATATCTCTCAGTAAATAGGACCAGAAGGAAATCCCTAATTTATACTTATCCCCATGGAATTTCTGGGTTATGAGCAAACTTGAATGGATAATGACGTTGATTTTTTTCTCCCTCAATAATCCTGTGCCTGAGATGGCTTGTAAGAATATTAGAGATTTTCAGTTTATTTTTAGGTTTTAGAATGTGCATATGAGAAAATTAGGGAGTGTGAGAATTAATGAAGTGGCATTTACAAAGGCTTCTTAGCATGCCTAGTGTATTCTTTTCCTCTCCCTGTGTCCCAGAGGTAACGTGATTGTGCTTTCCTGGGCTTCCTTCTGGTATGTATTTCCATCCAGATCTTTTATCAATGCCCAGATCTGGGAATTCTTCATAAAGCCCTGTCCAGAATAGCCTCAGTAGTGCTACATGATTTTTTCCTTGAACTACATTGAGAACAGTAAGCATGCAATATTCATGGAGCTTGCAAAATGAGATTTGTGTGCCAGACACAAGAAGAAATATTCTAGCAGTGCTACACATGCTTCATGTCCATTTTGTACCAGGTTTCTGCAGCTACTTAACAAAGATTTTTCTTTGTCACTGACCAGATTCTCAAAAAACCTACTCCCAAATACATAAATAAAATAGAAAATGTGTTACATAATGATCTGACTTGCTGCTCTTAGCATATAACAAATAAATAACTCCCACTCTGATATCTAAAGACAAAGGTACTCAAGGGTCTCGTATTTTAATTGGAAACCATCTATTGTGTATTTTCCAGCCACCTGCTTTTGTATAGCTGCTATGGCTCACAAGTAAATGGTTTCTAGTATCTACAACATTGAGTCAAGTAATATGTACAGCAACAATGTGCAGAAGGTTAGTATATAATTTAGGTTAGAATAGAACACATTTTAAGTATATGATAATTAAAGAACATCATTTTTGAAATTGAGGTTGTTATTCCTACTAGCAAGCTTAAAAGTGTTTCTGGACATTGTCTCACTTTTCCTTATGACTATAAATGCTGTGAGAACTGAAAACCTGTTTTGTTGGTGAACACTTTTGAGTTCTCTGAGTAATTGAAGATTGAAATTTTATAAAAAAAAAGACTTCTGTTACTTTATCAATAGAAGCATTAAAAGGTGCCATATATGCTAATTTTGTATGACAGAGCAACCAGAAAAACAAGAATATTCCCAATATTAAGATAATTCTGTTTGGCATGGTGGCCTCGCCTATAATTCTAGTAATGGGGAGGCTCAGATAGGAGGATTGGCCAGGCTTGGCAACTTAGTGAGATCCTCAGTGACCTAGTAACACCCTGTTTCAAACTTTAAGCCAGGCATGGTGGCGCATGCTTGTAATCCCAGTACTTGGGAGGCTGAGACTGGAGGATCTGGGTTCGCAGCCAGCCTCAGCTACTTAGTGAGGCCCTCCACAACTTAGCGAGACCCTGTTTCAAAATAAAAAATAATAAATAGAGCTGGGGTGTAGCTCGGAGGTAGAATGCCCCTGGGTTCAATCCCCGGTACCACAGAATAAATAAATAAATAAATAAATAAATAAATAAATAAATAAGTAAATAAATAAATAAATAAAATGGGCTGATGAGTGTAGCTCGGAGGAAGAGGAAGAACGCCCCTGGATTCAACCTCCAGTACCAAAAAATATAAATAAAATAATTCTATTTGAGTTTGCTGAGTTCCTTAATATAAGTCCTTTATAAATTCCCCTCAATTGTTCCTTAGAATAAATGTACTATGTACTCTAAGTTACCTATTTAGTTCATTAAAGGTACTTTATTTTCTGTCATCCCCTATATATTTGTGTGTGTATAATTTTATGACCATTTCATGCTTTCATACACAGTATGAGGCTTCATCATTTGCCTTTGTGTGCATACAATGATAGTTTTTAAGTGAATTGAAGTATCTCCAAAAAGAGGCAAATATTTTTTTTTCAGTTTAACCAAAGGCATAATTTGGGTTAGGAAGTATTTTCATTTGATTATTTTAAAACTTCTTGTTACATTTTGCTTGCATTCTTCTGTATGTGTGTGTGTGTGTGTGTGTGTGTGTGTGTGTGTTTTTTGTGTGTGTGTGTGTGTATTATTCTTGTGATATACCAGTTTGTTGAACTTTTAATTATTCCTAAACAACTAAAAACTTTGAGAATAGAGAACGTGTTTTACTTGCCTCTTCATGTTCATAAACATTGAACATATCAACTTCCTTATTATAGAAACAGAAAAATATTGGCTCAACTAAATGATGTTGAATTGAAATTAAAATTGGTAGAGTAGAAAACACCAAATATAAGAGTCACTAAGGGTCTCAAGCAACAGCAAATACCTCTTATAAGCACTTTCTTCAGCTCTGGAATATTCTTTTTTGGTGGTATATCTAAGGAAAGGATGACTTGACATGAATTAGGACCAGGAAGACAAGGACACACTCCATCAGGGAATCATTCCTTTGGCCATGAGTATTTCTCCTGTTCTCAGGAATATCTGAGTTCTCCTGGTATCTTTTCGAGTTGAGTATTGATAGCCTATTTGTCCATAAGGTGCTTGTCAGGGACCAGCCAGCCATGGTTGCAGAGGAAGTTTCAGCTGTTAGATCCCCAGAGAGAGGAAATACATGGAGTCTCCATCAGGAAGAGAACAACAGCAACTTTATTCTACAGACTGGTCCCTTATATAGGGTTCTGGGCAAAATGGTTCATGTCCACACCAGTGTGTTGTGCACATGTGTGTTGCGTTTGGCTTAGTCATAATTACATAAATATGTACACATCTGTGGCTTTGTAAGATGACCAGCCTAGTCATGCTTATGTAACTAAGTGTTCAACTGGACTGTGCAGGATGAGCACAGATCGGCAGCTGCACAGGGTGAATGGGGCCATGTCCTCACCGCTGACCTATACTTCCTCTGGGCCCTCACACTCCACCCGCTACATGGTGGTAGTATATGACTTGATACAGAGAGCATTACATTGTGCCCAAAGACCACAACAGCAATAGGGGGTGCAACAGGTGACTATTAGTCCTCCAGACACACAGGCAAAGATAGTCAATACCCATCTTCAAGAAGAGCCCAGTGAGTTTCACCAGGTTTTAAGTGGATCCTCCTGTAACTCCTGAATAGCCTGTACTTCTGCATCCATCTCCACTAAGGCTTGCTGTACCTGCTGCTGGTAGTCTGGAATGTATACACAGCACTCTACACAAAGAACACATGTTCCACGCTGGGCAGCAGTGAACATATCTAACATCATCCTATTCTGTAATCTTTGCTTTTTTTAAGCTCTGTGAGCTCTGAAATATATTTTTGGGTTACTTCAGTGTGTTTGACAAGACAGCTTGATATTTCTATCAAACAAATGACTTTCATATTGCAACAATCTTTGTAAGAACCACTTAAATAAAATTCTCTTAAAAAGTAAAAAAAAGAAAAAAAAGAGAAAGAGCCGATGGGACATATTTAAAGCTTTTGCAACACATTCAGCTAAGGCTTCTACCTGTAGCTCTACACCTATGATATCACCTCCTGGAACAAACAAGGATAATGGGTAAAACCAACACGTGGCTCAGCACACATGGTGCCAGCAGTGATACATGGGGTCCCAGTTATTAGGCTTATTCGGAAGAGTATTCATCCCTGTATGTATGGCCTTCTTGTCCAGTTGGTGGAGACGTGTAGCCAGCCATAATGTCCACAAACCCATAGACAGCCATCTGGGAGGAAATCACTGGGCTTGATCCCTCTTAGTTTCTGTTCATCCCACCACTGGTTGGTATCTGGTAAATGAGTGACATTCTCACATAGTTCTTGGGGCAACCGTCCAGCAATTCGATTAGTTACAGACCAGTTAAACTGTTCTATACAAGAAGGTGCTATGCTTGCAAGCTCTACGTGTCACCTGTTAACTGGCCCCACCCATTTTCTATAGCATATCCCAACAAGGGGAGGAGGCACTATTATGGTCTCGACACAAGTCCTAGGCTGCTGTGGTTCCAGGTTTATAAGGTAGTCCAGTTGTCTACCATAGTGGGGGAGATTCGCCATGGGAGACCTTCAACTGTTTCCACTGAATACAAGGGAATAGGCCATAGTCTTGTGACCTGTGTGCACCCATGGTGGAAGTGTGACCCATAACGGGCAGGGCCAGGCAATTATCCAAGGGTCCAGTTGTAACTGGGCCTTCTGTCCCAGGCCCCGTGGCCCTAGGAGTGCAACCCATGGCTCCTGAGATGCCTGTACATGCCAGGCCACTCCCAGACATCTTGTCACCCCGGGGCTAAGGGTTTATGTGCAGGGAGTATGAGGGTTCCTCCTCTCACTTCTGATTGCAACCAGGGTTCCTTAGAACTTCCTGTTATCTTCAAAGCATGGGGCAGTCCTGCTACTACCTGCCCAGTGCAGCGATGTTGCTCATTTAAAAACTGTACTGCCACTCCAGTACTTGGAGGGCTGAGACAGGAGGATCACAGGTTTGAAGACACCCTCAGCAATTAGTGAGACTCTCATCAACCTAGCAAGATATTATTTCAAAATAAAAACAAAATAGGGCTGAGAATGTAGCTCGGAGGTAGAATGCCCCTGAGTTCAATCACTAGTGCCACACACACACACACACACACACACACACACACACACACACTGCACTGCCACGGGCACTTGTGCCTGCCACCTCTTCCAATGTGGGGGAGCCTTCAGCTTCTCTTTTAGGAGCCCGTTAAAGCATTCAATCATTCCGGCTGCTTGGAGCCAGTAGGGAATATACAACTGCCACTATATGTCATTGTATTTAGCCCACGTCTCTGTTGTCCTGTAAAATGAGTACCTCTGTCACTTGCCATAACCAAGGGCCAGTCATAGGCCGCTGACAGTTGTTCAAAGATGACTACAGTATGTCACTGTTCAACATGCACTACAGGGTAGGCAAAACCCAAACCTGTGGCTGTATCCACTGTCATCAAAATATACCGGAACCCCTGATCCATTGGCAGTGGGCCAATATAGTCAGCTTGCCATTCCTGGAAAGGTTGAGTACCTCTGAGAACCTGTCCCAGGGTTGTAGGAACCCTACATCTCTGTGGGTGATGTTCTGCACACCAAGGACACTGCCATACAGCATCTTGTGCTTTAGCATGGGTTAGAGGCAATCCCCACTGCTGGGCTATGAGCCCTTTGGTGTGGGCACCCACATGTCCTAGCTTCTTATATAACCATGGTGCTACCACAAGGGCTCTAGGAGTCATCGGAGAGCCTGAACTTGCCCTAAAGTATCAACAGCATCATTACCAGGGACCTGTGAAGGCCGATGCCCTGGAACATGATGTATAGTAGCTCCTTCCCAGAGGCCCTGTTTCCACAGATTCTCCCACATATCCTTGCCCCACAAGAGGTGATTTCCAATCAACCAGTCTTGTGCTGCCCATTGGGCCAGCCACAAGGTTAGCCCTCAGTATACTGCCCAGCTGTCTGTATAGACATGTAATGGCCCAGTCTCCTTCATGAGAACTAACCAGACCACCCAGAGCTTGGCCCATTGACTAGAGCATCCGGCACCAGTCTCATACCAAAAGGTTTCCGTGGTGAGCTGTTAAGTCACAGCCACCCAGGTAGGTGGCTGCCCATGACAGGAGCCATCATCAGTACACCACGCTTTCATGGGTATAGAGCTCTCCCTTTCTCATAGGGACTTGGGACATCTCCCACTCCAGTGGGTTCCGATACCACACTTCCATGCATATTTGGGCTTTCTCTGCCTCACAGGACTTGGGGCTTTACCATTTCTGTGGGTGGGTTCCGAGGGAACTATTGCTCAGAAATACACTGGCCCCAGCATAATATGCAATTGTTCAGACAAAGGGCTACTAGAAAATCATGCTTGTTGCTCTACATATGTGCCCCACTTGGCCAGAGTGGGCATTTTTGCTACTCCTGTCTGGGAGCACAAGTCTAAACACATGCTCCACTTGGTCAGGGTGGGCATTTGGGCAATCCCTGTCTGGGGAGTCTGAGTCATGTTTTCCCACTAGCCACAAGGGAGAGAGTTAAACAAGCTATGAATCGGGTGGGTTACACTTGCCTCTTCTAGCTTCAGTATCATTTGTCCAATTTCCTCACGCCCCCCAGGTAACTTGTTCTGCTATACATTCACAATCCTCATGGCTTGGGGGAGTTGTAATGAAGCATAATGCTGATATCCTCTAGTGATGGTCTTTCACACATGCACCTGTAACTGGAATTCTCTGATAGTTGCCTGCCCAGTCAATCCCTGAAATATGTCCACCCCCAGGATGTGCTCAGGTATAAGGGATATATACACATCATATTGCTTAGTAGGCAGAAGTCAAATTCCCAAAATCACTGGGGCACGTTGAACAGTAATGAGATGGCCCCCATAACCCTTTATGGCAGCCTTGGGTCAAGTAAATTTATCTGGATTGCCGAAAAAAAGGGTGGTGTCTGCTCCTGTCTCAATTAGTGCCAGTGTTATAGGGCTGTATTTCCTCAGTTCTTGTCCCCAAAAAGAAAGATTTCATCCAGAGGACACCAATAGGGGCAGGAGAGGAGTGCCACAAAAAGAGAGATCCTGCTGCCACATGGTGGGCTTTTAAAGCCCCCAGAAATCTAACCCCTTTCCGTGTATGTTATTTTCAGGTTTCACGCCACAGCTTAGTGAAGCTGTGCAGGATTGCATCATGTGGGAAATCTAAAGCTGCGATGTAATAGGCTGGAAGTCTCTGACCACAGCTGGGCGGGACAATACCTGTATTTCCTTTGGGGAAGGTTTAGGTTATTTTTCCTCTGTCCTCTTTTCCTGCCCTGTCTATTTTCCTATCTAACTACCTAACACCAGTATGTATACTAGGGGACAAGTAGTCAATTCCACATGCTGTAGCCTCAGGTCAGCCAGTCCTTCCCTCCCTGCTAACTAGGCACCCCAGCTGCTTCCCTAGTCTTGGAGAAAGTCACAACTGGTGTGCCACAACACCTCCAAGAACATCCAGGCCACCTGTCTGGCTGCTTCTCTGCGTACTACCAGGACATTTGGCTCCAGTGCCTCTAATACCCTATGGACCTCATCCAGCTAGAGATATACATCATCTCAATACTCTGGTAGGGTCAACATCATCAGATATTCCACTACCAGGAACCACAGGGAGGCCAGAGGCCACATCCCCTGCACCTTGGTTGTTCCCTTGGCCTGCTCCTCCAGAGGGGTTCTGGGGGCACTCACCTCATCCTGCTGACTACACCAAGTGTCAGGGGCCAGTTGTGGTTACAGGGGAGGTTTCAGGAATGTGATTCCCAGAGAGAAAAAAAACACACGGATTCACCATCAGAAGGAGAACAACAGCAACTGTATTCTAAAGACTGGTCCCTTATATAGGGTTCTGGGCAAAATGGCACATGTCCATGTCAGCGTGACGTGCACGTGTGTTGCATTTTGCCTTGTCATACTTATATAAGTATATACACATCTGCGGCTGTGCAGGATGACCTGCCTAGTCATGCTTATAGGACTAAGTGCTCATCTGTGGCTGTAAGGCATGAGAGGGGTCGTGTCCTCACCTCCGGCCTGTACTTCCTCTGGGCCCCCACAGTGCTCCACATACAAGCTGAGGAACTGCGGCTTACTTTTCTGACCCTCATGTCTTCACGTTCCTCAGCACCAATGTATTCTCTGTTACAAGAGTTCAATAACTCACCCTTTGTGTGTGTGCTCCACAGTTTGCTACCAGAATTTCTTTACAAATCAGTTTACTTAAGATTAAATGGTCCTTATACATGTGTTTTTAGCCCTTTTCTCACTAAAACAATCTTTCTTTTTCATGTGTGGTACTGGGGATTGAACCCAGGTGCCTCCTTTACTTGGGTGACTCAGGCTGGTAGTTACCAGCATAGGAGTGCCTGTAATAATGAGCTTCTTTTCTGGCAGCTTTTCTAATTTTTAATAAAAAAGCCTGTGAATTTCTCTCTCTCTCTCTCTTACACACACACACACACACATACACAAACACACACACACACACACGCACACACACACACACTGAGTTGTACTCTATGCTCAGATTCTATTTAGGCCAAAGTGCTTTCTGGTTTAGAACATCACAGTAGCTGTGCTCCTTTTTGCTTGGCAAATGGCAATTTGGTAGAGTGGAAAGTTTCTAACCTCAGCAGGTTAGAAAATCCAGGAATAATAGGATTTTCCTAAATCATTATTTGAGAAATTTCTGTTAACTTAATTGTTACCTACATTTGCCCTTTGCCTAAATTTGCAAATTAAGTTTACTCTCTGGCAAATGCATTTAAAATTGGTACAAAGTACAACTTCATCATCTAAGATTTTTTCCATTTTATTTGACCAAGGACTTTCTATTGTGATAAATATACCCAGTTCCATTATGTTCCTTTTCAGATGATGCGTCCCTTCATATGTTGGTTATTACAGATATAAAGATATCTGTATCTTTTCTGATATGGCTCATCCATGACTTTTTCAAACTGCAGTGTGACAATGTTTAGAAGGTTGACTGAAAATTGAGTTTTGGGTATCCTCCACAGTATTTTTAGTTGCCTTTTTCACCATGTTAGCCAGACCAAAAAAAAATATAATAATGCTGTCTTAAGGAAATTAAGTTTTCATGGATCTGAATGATAGCAGGCTAAAACAATAGTCCAAAGATGAACAAATGATGCATTCCTATCTAGTAACTCAAGTTAGGAATAACTCAAATATTAGGAATAACTTGAAAAAGTTATCAACTAACTTTGCTTTTCAAATGCCATTCTGAGACATATGTATTCATAACCATAGAACCTCAAAATTGTACAATGAACCAAAAAGACTTAATTACATCAACGGAAACATAGTAATGATTTCACAACCATGCGGAATTTAATAAAATGGCTACACTTTAAATTGGAATGCAGATTATTAAGTCATCTGTGGGGTAGGTACTGCTCACTCTGCCCACACCAGTCTTTCTTTTTTGTGTTTTCTTCTTTTTTTCTTTTTTTGCGGTACTGGGGATTGAACACAGGGGCGTTCTACCTCCGCGCTATGCCCCCGGCCCTATTTTTTATACTTTATTTTGAAACCGGGTCTCACGAAGTTGCAGAGGGCCTCACTAAGGGGAGAGAGAGAGAGAGAGAGAGGGACAGGGAGAGAGAGAGCGAGAGAGCTGAGGCTGGCCGCGAACCCAGATCCTCTGGTCTCTTCCTCCCAAAGTACTGGGATTACAAGCGTGCGCCACCACGCCTGGCTTGTGTTTTCTTCTAACAAACTATGTCTTTGGGTGGTGGGGATGGGGAGTGTCTCTGGACTCTGTGTAGCCATCTGCAGCCTGTATGTACATAAGGAAGGGACATTAATCTAGGATAAATCCTAAATATTATATGCTTTCTTCTTCTCAATCCTTAGTAAAGGTAAAACAAAATAAAAATGAAATCAAAAGAGCTGGAAAGTCATATCCTGCCTTGGATATGATCTCCATGTTTTCCAACCCCCAAGCATTTTTCTGCTGACACCTGCATGTCTGTCGTAAGTGAGCAATGTGTCGCCTGAGTGAAAGCCTGAGGACACACCACACTGAGGAAGTCAGACAAGGCTCCCTGTATAATCCCCGTGCAGTAAAAAGCAATTCGTTACATTTGTGGGTGCTATCTCTTCTGCTTTCTCACTTATGCCATGAGGTGATTGTGCAAATTCATCTGTAGATCCGTTTGGGAATAAACATCCTAATTTTCTTTTAAGAACCTCCATTGTTGCATCAGAATATCTCATTGAGCTTTACTTTTCCTAGGGAACAAAAAGGTAGTAGGCAATAATGAAATAGAAAAGAAAAACATTTCAAAAGTTATGCTTTTAGTAATTAAAATAAAAAGGTGTTAAACGCACTTTGTGTGTGTATTTGTGTGTGTGTGAAGCTACACTCCCAGCCTTATTTTATTTTTTATTTTGAAACAGTCTCACTAAGTTGCTAAAGGTCTCGATAAGTTGATGAGGCTGGCCTCGAACCTGCAATCCTACTGTCTCAGCCTCCCAAGTACTGGTTCTGTATCACTATACCCAGTTTAAACATAGTTTTAAATTAGGCATTTTCTTAAATCCAGGAGTGGAACATCTGTTTGAATTCTTTCCCAGAGGCCTTTGTGTCAGTTCCTCCTCTATGAGATGAAAACACAAAGTGCACTGACATTATTCCACCTGCTAGAATCTATTCCCAAATTCAGAACTTGTCTGTAAGCTGACTAAAGAATATTTCCTCTTTTGATTAGAGTAAAATATGTAGAAATTTTTCACCTCTTTGAATTTTAATATCTTGAGTTTATCATTTTTACTCAACACTCTAAAATATGATGATTTTGTAGCCTTCAGGCAGACATATTATATAGCAAGATGAATAGTAAAATTGAATTCCTGTCATATATTAAAGCCTCACATCTTTTAAAATGTCTCATCACCCCAAATGCTCCTGAACTACGTACCATAGAGGATATTAAATTTGCATTCCTTTAAATTCTAATTAGTGATTTTCAAATGAAGCTATTTTTGTCTTCCTTGTTTGAACATATTTTTCCAGTTGTCTACTAAGAATTTTTATAATATTTTCTAAATATGTTGGTAGATTCTTATGATTTTACAAATGGTAAATATGCAAGCAATATGTATGGTTTTCTTTATCCCCCTTGCTTATATTCCCCTTACAACTCTAATTGTATAACTCCTAAAGAATCAGTTTAAAAGTTTTACAATGGTAGACAGTGATTTACATGAAAAGTATTTGCCATTCAGCACTGTCACTTTACTTCACAAAAGATAAGTGTTGCAGCATGGTGTGTCTACATTTATATCCATGTTTGTCCCTCTTTATGCAAATTTGGTCACATATTTATAGATATAGTTATATATTTTAATGGTGATTTAAATATTAGTAAAGAACCTGCAGTTTTGTGTTCAATGTGGTTTTCTTTATAACTGGAATGAAACCATAGTGATTATCTGTGAATTGTATTTTTAAAAATATGACTCAGAGAACTTTCCTTGTCATATATGTGTATCTACTTCACTTGCTCCATTCTTTAAGAGAGCACCATGATGTAATGGTCAAGTCTGATACTAATGGATACTTAGTGAACCCCGAGATTTTTTTAAAAATATACTTATAAAGTGCAATATATTTCTCATTTCACACAAACTTTTCAAGATGTTTTAGGAAGTATTTCTGAATCTTAAATAATGCAAATTTTGAACATAAGAGATATTGTGATACTGCTTTTCCAAAACATTGAACCAACTAATATTCCTTTGAAATTTTCATTATGAATTTCCTACATCTTGGCTAGTTCTGAACTTAATTAAATATATTAAATGTACCCATTTTTCTTCCTTTTTATTCAGCAGTCTGTTAGAGAAAATGCATATTTGCTTTTATTTTCCAAATAGCTTTTGAAGTTAAATACTTTCCTGTTTTAAAAGTAATTTTCATGAAATATTTTGTGATTTTTCTGTCCGTAAATTTTTCGAGTTATTTGGTTAGTTTATCTTATTTTTCTCTTTCCATTATTTTTCTAAAACGTATTTGTTTTATATCTGCTTCAATTATATTCCTCAGTTTGTTACAGTTTTTAAAATTTGCTTCTGGAGAATATGATGCTAAGTTAGTTTCAGAAACTCAAGGGTTGTAGGTTTTCTCTCATTTGCGGAAGCTAGAGAGAAAATAACATAAGAAAGATCTATAGAGTAGTTGAAGGGAGTTAGGGGTGAGAGTTAGGGAAGGGAAGGGGGAAGACTGAAGAAGGAAACAGTTCAAATAATACTATGGCAATATGTGAAAGTATTACTACCAATCTCATTAACTCAATGTGGGAAGGGAAGAACAGGGTGGGATATGGAGGGAAATACACAAAGAGCTGTGTGCATGTATGTTTTTAACACATTGAACTTCACTATGGTGTATAATTATAATGCACCAATGAAATAATTTCAAAATAAAATAACTATTACAAATAGAAAAAAAATTGTTTGTGACATATTTGGTTATACAAAAATGTCTGTTATATAATCAAATGCATCAATCTGTTTCTTTATAATACCTTTATCTTGTGGATTGCTAAATCTATCCTAAAGCTATGAACATATTATAGTTTCTTCTAATATTTTTAAAGTTTAGTATTTTATATCTAGTGCCTGAAATTTATGTCATGTGATTAAATATACATTTACAAGCATATGTTTATGTTTTAACAAATCATTTTTTTACTTAGCCCCATGTTATTAATGCCAATTTATATATAATAAAGTGTACTGTTGGTTATACAGTTCTATGAATTTTTACAAACACTGACAGTTCTATTGCTTCCTTTAAAATGAAAGTATAGAACAATTCAATCTCACCAAAAAATTCCCAAGTAGCCTTTTATAGTCCAGTTATCTAGAAGGAGAATTTAGTTTCTGGAAACTCCTAATCTCATTGCAATCCATAAAAGATGTTTTTTTTCTTCCAGCATGAATTGAATATTTTATAACCTTTCAATCTGTCCTCTTTGGCTTATTATGATGCATTTGAGGCTTACCCATGCCGTCATGTATGTTAATAGTATATTTTATGCAGAGCAGTACTGTATTTTATTGTTATGTCAAAGTTTATTTATCAGTTCTGTAATTGACAGACATTTGGGTGATTTTCAGTTCTGAGCAATTGCTAATAAAGTGTCTATAAACATTAATATAGGAATTTTGTCTATTGATTTTAATTTTTCCTGGGTGAGTGATCAAATCATTGGGCTATAAGTATATATTTTAATTTTATAAGAATTAACTAATCAAACTAAATAAATAATTACTGATATGACTTTTAAATTACATTTATTTAACTGATACATAAAAACATAAAAATTATATGTTAATGAGATATGTATAAGGTTTTCATACATTTATATATAGTCTAATATTTATATCAGATTAAACATATTTATCTCCTCCAGCATTTATTATTTCTCTATAGTGAAAACTCTCAAAATCATTTTGAAATGTACAGTGAATTATGGCTATGTATATTCATCCTACTGTGTAATACCACACAAAATTCCTGTTTTTAACTGTAGCTTAATATTCATTGATCAAACTTTCTCCACCCACCCCTCCACTCTACTCTCCCCAGCCCTTGGTTACCACCATGGTACTCTCCACTTTTATGAGATCAACTTTTTAGACTCTACCTATGAGTAAGATCATACAGTATTTGTCTTTTGGTGTCTGGTTTGTCACGTAAAATAATGATCTCCATGCCTTTTATCCATGCCTTCTCAAATAGCAGGATTTCATTCTTTTCATTGCTGAACAATATTCCATTGCATATACGTACCACATTTCTTTATCCATTCATCGCTTGACAGACACTTAGGTTGTTTCCATTTCCTGGCTACTATGAACAGTGCTGCAATGATCATAGGAGTACTAATGTCTCTTTGACATATTGATTTAATTTCCTTTGAATTTATACCCTATAGTGAGATTATTGAATCATGTGGTAGTTCTATTTTTAATTGTTCATGGAAGCTCCATACTGTTTGCCATAATAGGTTTACTAATTATATCCCCACCAACAGTTCACAGAAGTTAATTTTTTCTCCACATTCTTGCCAGCACTTACCTTTAAGCTTTTTGATAGGGTGAAGTGATGGCTCATTGTGGTTTTGATATGCATTTCCCTGATGATTAGTGATGTTGAGCACTTTTTATATATCAGTTGGCCATATACATGTCTTCTTTTAAGAAATATCTATTTAGGTCTATCACCCATTTCTTATCGAGATATTTATTTATTTATTTTTTATTTATTTATTTACTTATTTATTTATTTGCGGTACCAAGGATTGAACCCAGGGGCATTCTACCTCTGAGCTACAACCCCAGCCCTATTTTTTTATTCGTTATTCTGAAACAGGGTCTCACTAAGTTCCAGAGGCTAGCCGCGAACCCGGATCCTCCAGTCCCAGCTTCCCAAGTACTGGTATAACAAGCATGCGCCACCACACCCGGCTGTTATTTATTTATTTATTTATTTATTTATTTATTTATTTATTGCAACTGAGTTTTTGGAGTTCATTATATATCCAAGATATAGCCCCTTTGTCAGATATATAGTTTACAAATATTTTCTCCCATTCTGTCAGTTGTCTCTTCACTCTGTTGTTTCCTTTGTTGTACAAAAGACTTTTAGTTTTATGTAATCCCATTTGCCTATTTTTGCTTTTGTTCTCTGTGCTTTGGGGATCTTGCTGAAAACATCCGTGCCCATTCCAATGTCCTAAAGATATCCCCTATGTATTCTTCAAGTTGTTTCATAGTTTTGCATCTTACATTTAATTCTTTAGTCTATTTTGTGTTGGCTTTCGAAACTGATGAGTGATAGAGGTCTAGTTTCATTCTTCTGCATGCAAATATCCATTATTTCCAACTTCATTTATCCAAGACTGTCTTCTTCAATGTATGCTTTCTAGCACCTTTGTCAAATATTAATTGGCCTTATATTTATGGGTTTGCTTCTAGAATCTCTATTTTGTTTCCTTGGACTATAATGTAACTTTTGTGATAATTGTAATTTATTAATTTTTAGTCTGTGCATTTTTCATCTTATTTAAGTAATCTTTGAAGCCGGGCGTGGTGGCGTACGCTTGTAATCCCAGTACTTTGGGAGGCAGAGACCGGAGGATCCAGGTTCACGGCCAGCCTCAGCTCTCTCTCTCTCTCTCTCTTTCTCTCTCTCTCTCTCTCTCTACTTAGTGAGGCCCTCCGCAACTTCGTGAGACCCAGTTTCAAAATAAAGTATAAAAAATAGGGCTGGGGGTGTAGCGCGGAGGTAGAACGCCCCTGGGTTCAATCCCCGGTACCACAAAAAAAAAAAAAAAGAAATCTTTGTACGATTTAGGATTAGTTTTCTCCTATGATTCATTCTATAAATTTATTAGTTTTAGCTTCAATGTTTAAACCCATAAACCATTTGAAGTACGGTGAATAAAGTAGTTCCCCTTATGTGAGAGGGTTGTGTTTCAAGACTTACAGTGGATGCTTACAATTGGATCTAGTATTGAACCCTATAGTTTAATGCCTTTTCCAATTAATCTAAGTACTTATCATACACCATAGCCATAATTTCTGTAATTTGAAGTGTAACAGCAAAATTAGCAGTTTTTCCCTTTTTACAATTTCATGAATAGAAGATCCATTCTTACCATAGATACTAGCAACCTCAGCATAACATTTTTTTATTCCCTTATTAAGTAGTAAACTTTTACCTTTTCACTTAAAGGAAGCACTTATCACTTCTTTGGCATATCCAAATTCCCAGCATCGTTTTTCTTGTGCTTTGGTGCCAGTATTAAATAAAATAAGGGCTACTCAAACACAAGCACTGCAATACTGCAACAGTTGATCTGATAATTCAGACAGCTACTAAGTGACTAAAAGGCACATAGACACCCTAGACAAAGGAATGGTCCTTGTCTCAGACAAGACAGAGCAGGACAGCACAAGATTTAATCATACTACTTACAACAGTGTGTCGTTTAAAACTCAAATTCTTTAGTTCTAGATTTTGCATTTAATATTTTTGGAAGGCAGTTGAATACAGGTAACTGAAACTGCAGAAAGAAAAACTTCCAGATAAGGGGGGACTACTGTAAAATTAATTTTTGTATTTGGTGTGAGGTAAGGATTATATTTCCTTCAAAAAAAAATCAAAACGAAACATGTGGCTATCCAGTTGTTCCAGCAGCATTTATTGAAAACATTTTCCTTTTTCTGGTGGCAACTTTATAAAAGGAGTAGGAAGAAAAGGAGACAGATGACAATAACAACAACAGCAAGATGCTTGTGAGAATGTCTGTAGGTATTCCAGTAGCGATAAACCTATTCTGTATCTTTGTATCTTTTTTTTTTTTTTTGCGGTACTGGGGATTGAACGCAGAGGCGTTCTACCTCTGTGCTACACCCCCAGCCCTATTTTTTATACTTTATTTTGAAACCGGGTCTCACGAAGTTGCGGAGGGCCTCACTAAGTAGAGAGAGAGAGAGACAGGGAGAGAGATAGAGACAGCTGAGGCTGGCCGCAAACCTGGATCCTCCAGTCTCCGCCTCCCAAAGTACTGGGATTACAAGCGTGCGCCACCACACCCGGCCCTATTCTGTATCTTGATTATGACTGTGGTCACATGAATAGTCACATCTGATAAAATCGCATAGAACTAAATATATGCATAAATTACACCTACACCTGGGTGTATTTAAAACTGATGAAATCTGAATAAGGTAATTGGAATGTATCAATATCAATATCCTATTTGTAATATTGTTCTATAGTTAGATGTTACCATTGGGGTAAAACTGGGAAAATGGTATATGAAATCTTTCTGTATTATTTCTTACAACTGCATGTGAATCTATAATTATCACAAAATAAAATGTCAAAAATTTACTTGGAAAACATTTTACAAGTTACAGTTTGGCACACACAGAAAAATAACTAGAAATCTCTAAATCCTTGAAATGAAAGCCAGGGGTTATACAAACAAACTATGGATTTATCAATGACCATAAGAGCAATAGTAGAGTAAAACAATTTTTCAAATCGGGACCTATAAAATAAATAGGCAACAATTATGGGGTAAATTATGTTACTTATTGTCTCAATGATCTCATTTACTAGAGGAAGCTATTTAATATGAAGAGAATGACCCAAAAGGCTTCCTTAGTATGGAGTGAAGAGGTCAGTAGGAATTAGTTAAGACTTTCATAAAGCAGGCTAATGACCAGTTAAATTCTATAAGACAAGATATTTACTCCAACTCTCCATGCATCATTGGTTTGATTATTTGACTCTCCAGTCAATTAGTTCAAACAACCTATTCAGTAAAAGCTATTAAACCAGTTATGCATGTAAATGAAATGGATAAAAACCCAGTTGCAACAGAAAAGTAATTAAGTGATTGATTAATTAATTAGGGTTCTATCTTCCTTGCAATGATTAAGACTTATAATCATTTTGAGCCAAATCTTCTTTCTTCAAGAACTCTATAAAGTGCCTGGGAAAATGATAGTTCAATGAATTTCCATGAGGATTTTTAAACATACATATCACCACATTCATAGGGTTTTTACAGGAAGGCAGATATCCATTCAATACAAAATAAATGTTCTACGATTCACATATGTTCAAAGATGAAGTATCTTTTTTGAAGACAGTGAATTCTCTCTTTCTGGTGTTTTCAAACAAAGCAGAAATACTAATAGTGCCTGGAAGAATTACAAGCATAAAAATTGTATGAAAAAATTATATACCAACTATTATATTTTAAAAACATAGAACTTTAAATCTGAATGGCTAAGTAACCATAAAGAAATTCTAGACCCAAAGTGGATTGGAAAATGAAGACAAAGAGACATGGATGTTAGTGATGCTGTTCAGAATAAGGTCAGGTTACCTGAAACTACCAATAAAGAATATGAACCAATGCTAAGTCTTCATTTCACATAAAATTAACATAAATAAATAAAATCGAGAAGTTGTAATATGATTATTGGTTGTTGGCATTTCCAATGTTTCTATCTTCATTTTTTTGACCTTTGCTTCTTGTCAAGCACTATACTTGAAACTTTACATATAACCTCATTTAATTCACACAGCACATGCTCTATTTGTGTATTATTTCTTAAAACAGATAAAAAAAATGAGGAAAACAGATGACAAATGACTTGCCCAACATTGCACTGTATGTGACAAGAAGATACAGAAGGTTTTCCATCCTACTGAGCTTTGTAATGCAGGACTACAAAGCAATTTATTGCACAGTTTTTACAAATTTGAGATGTATGCATCTATGATGCAGAATTCAACATTTGTATGTATAGTCTAGGTACTCTCTTGCACATGAGAACAGGGAAACAACTATCTTATAGGTTAATTAAAGTAAACAAATAAAATCATATTATTGAAAGACACATACATGAATCCTCTCCCTCTCTCTTCTCCCCCTTTTTCCCACCCCCAGACCCACTCTCATGAGATAAACTTGTGTGCCCTTTTTGCAAATTATTCAAACTGCTTGCAGATAAAGATGAATTTTGATGAAAAGAAATATAAAGGCTAATAAAATAGAAGGCGAGGTATCTATGGCAACATCAACAAAAAAGCTTAATTCTAAATGTAAAAATGTGGTGATGTGAGAGAATGACTTAAACATGCTTACGAATTGCAAATATAAATAAATACCAGCCAAAGGAAACACCACTTCAGATGATGTGCTCAAAACAAATAATCCAATTAAATTCTAAAGAGAAATTCAACTGAAAACGAGGTAAGACAAGGAGATTGCTTGAAGGGTCATAAGTGAACTGGCTCACTCTCCCACCTCCACTCTCTGATGCCCTCACACATCTTCTTAAACTCTTTTGTCAACTTGTACAAGACTCTGATGGTTTGTTAAATGCATCTAAGAAGGTTTTCAGCAGTCAGAGCACATTCTTATAGTTATTAATCCTTAGTTTTCCAGGAGTGAATTGATCACTTCCAAGAGCCTAATAAAAGTTTCTCACTGCTACATCAATGACTGCATACAATGAACACACTTTGCTTTCTATTTTCTCATTTAGCAGAATGGAATGAATAGCTTTCAAAACAGTTTTCTAACTACATATGAAGAGTTTCATCCGTGCACAATGCTCAGGGCCATTAGTGCTGCTGCTCACACTCCTATTTCCTCTCACACTTTTATTTATCTCCATTTGCAGTTTCATTGTGGCCTTCTGCGAAGCTGCTATGCAATGCTGCTAAGAGATCACTTGCCCAAAGTTTAGGCAAGAAATCAGTGAAAATATTATTTCTGGCATCCTTTTGCTCAATGGCATTTGGCAGAGTAGAATTTGGGATAATTGCTTCTTTTGCCAGGGCCCTTAATTTATTCACATTTATTAATGAAAACTCAGCTTTTATAAATTGCACATTATTTGCAGAATACATTTACCTAAGTTACATTATATGATGTGTGTGTGTGTGTGTGTGTGTGTGTGTATGGTATGTGTGTATAACACTGGGATTGAATCTAGGGGCACTCTTTCTGAGCTACACCCCTCACCATTTTTATTTTTTATTTTGAAACATTCTTGCCAAATTACTGCACACTGGCCTTGAAACTGTGATCCTCCTGTGTCAGCCTCCCATGTACTGGGATTATAGACATGCACCACCACACTTGGCTATGTTATATGATTCGTATGACATACCTAGGAAGAAATCAAGGGAGGCCCACGTGACTCTTATTTATTCAGTTATAAAAATAATGCTCAGAGAATTAGTGACTTACATAGTGTGTCAGAGGAATATTAAAGTCATAGCATAATTAAAGCATTATCTTCCTGCATGTACAGTACCCTATGACAGCACTTTTTCCCCATAGGAAGCAGTGCTATAAGCTTGTAATGATCAGGATAATGGTTCTCTGAAAATGTTTGCTTCTAGTCTTTACGATCTATGAATATGTTATCTTCCACAGCAAAAGGAACTTTGCAGATGCCATTAAACTCAGACTTTTAAATTAGGGAGATTATCTGAATAAAACTCAGTGCAATTACAAAGTTCTGTTAGTTTGTTTGTGTTGTTTTGTTGTTTGGGTACTGGACACTGATACCAAGGGCATTCTATCTCCAAGGTACACTACACCCCAGTCCTTTTTATTTATTTATTTATTTTTATTTTGATTCGGGATCTCACTAAGTTACTGAGAGTCTCACTAAATTGCTGAGGCTGGCCTCAAACCTTCGATCCTCCTGTCTCAAACTCCCAAGTACTGAGATTACAGGCACACACCACCACTCCTGACTTTACAAAGGTTCTTATAAGGAAATCAATAAGCAGGAAAGTCAAAGTCAAATAAGCTGTCACAACAGAAGCAGAGATCTGAGTGACAAGGGGCCACTGGTCAAGGAATGCAGGCAAGCCTCTACACACAGGGAAGCTGATTTTCCCATGGCCTCCAGAAGGAACACATCCCAGTGACACTTACGCTCTAGTCCAGTGCAATCCAGCTTGGCCTCACCTCTGGAACTGCAGGTTATTTATTGTTTTAAGGCATTGTTAATAATAATCTGTTATGACAATAATAGTAAACAATTACAAAGCTCTTGAGATAATAGTTCTTGTGAAACAATATCTCAATAAAGTTATCCATTATCATATTATGACTAGGAACTTACTTCAATAGAAAACGTTGAGGAAATCAAAAGTAAACAATTCTATATTTTTTATTTGCTGCTCGATTTTCTTTCTCTTGGCACTTTTAATTTTTGGATCAAATATATTATTTCATCAATCATACCTAAGGAATGTTATTTCCTTATGGCATGGGATCCAGAGATATAATATGTCATGGGATCCAGAGAGCCATATCGCCGACTTCTCTATATGATGAGAAGTTTTAATTTCACATTGACACACTCACAAATATGAAAGTATCGCTTTATTTTAACTATGCAGAATTTCTTCTTTATGAGCCTCCATTACATTTTGTCTATGTATAAAATTAATCTTAAGTGAGGGTAATCCTGGTTATATATGTTTAAGGTCTACTAATAACATGTTATTCCCATACATCTATGCCATACCCCCTTTGCTACTGTCATCGCATGTTGGTAGCAAGAACGCTCATGCAATTTTCATCATGCCTGAGGTCAACATCTATCTAATTGTAAATAGTCACTCACTAACAAGTTTTTTTTTTGTAGTACTGGGGATTGAACCCAGGGGCATTCTACCTCTGAGCTATAAGCTACACTCCCAGCCCTATTTTTTATTCTTTATTTTGAAACAGGGTCTCACTAAGTTGTGGAGGGCCTCACTAAGTAGCTGAGGCTGGCCGTGAACCCAGATCCTCCGGTCTCAGCCTTCCAAGTACTGGGATTACAAGGGTATGCCACCATACCCGACTTCAACTGAAAGGATAAAAAATAGGGCTGGGGGTGTATAATGCCCCTGGGTTTAATCCCTGGTACTGCAAAAAAAAAAAAAAAAGAGAGAGAGAGAGAGACTATTACAGTTCTAGAGAACAGAGCCTTTATCAGACTTACATCCCATATGAGGGACCCAAAATTGTGCTGCAAAACTAGTTGTTGAAAATGGACCTAGGAGCCATTCTCTGGATGTGTGGGTCCATATTCTACTTGTCAAAGACTATGAGAAACTATTTGTAAATTCTTCCAATGAATCCATTCCACATCTTCAATAATTATTCATACTAATGGATTTGAAAGAGAGTTTAAAGGCTCAAGTTCAACACTTTCCATGCTCAGTAACCAAGGAACTGTGCTTGTTTTCCTCTCAAAGATGTTTCATTAAAAAAAGCAGTGTTTATTATGAGCACATAAGCTGTGTTATGTCCTTCAAGCATTTAGAGAAAGACTCAGCGCTAAATTATCATGTCTGTTTTGTGCTGTTTACCTTCACTTGTCTTCTGTGCTTTTATGAGCTCATTCGCTATTCTAAATCAAAGCACTTAAACAGTCTTACAACTATCTACGTGCCTACTCATCCGGAATTCATTATTATTTATGTTGAGAGAATAAAGAAACCTCGGGTTTCATTGACATTATGATTTATAGTGCCTTGAGGACTGAAGGAGATTACAATAATTTAGTTATTACTGTATGGCTTCTTTTTTCAATGTAGACTTCAACATTTTTGTAGGAAATACCCCCTCTGTTTTATTCTAGCAACAATCTTTGGAAACTTCAGATGAATGAGTAAAAGAAAATTTCTTTTCTATTCAATGCCAATCTTCTCATTTTCCCACCCCCTGGCTCGAAAGGACTACATTTTACAAATTTTCAATTAATCACACTTGTATATGACTCATGGAAATAACCTTGATTATATGGTCAAGAGTATTAGTACTTTAGTGTAGGGCTATGTAATATAAATATTCTGTATTGAAAAAGAAACATTTCCAAAAGTTCACTGTAAAACTAATGGCAAATCAAATTACTTTTGTTGCTTAGGGCTGCTGAAGAGAAGGCAATAGAAATCACAATTTATGCAAATATTATAATTCTAACAACTAATGAATGATCTTGATTTCCCAATCTGTGATTTGCAAAAACTTGGAAATGATAATTCTCAGAAAAGTTTTCTCTAAATTGGGCATAGTACCATAATCCAAAAATTACCTAAAAGCATAAAAACATCTATTGATTATGTAACTCTAATGCACACTTTTTACTTATCAATTTGTAAGTTATTTCAGTGCATATAGGTGATTAAGAAAATTGTTTATTAGAATAATTTGAGTTAAACAGATGCCTCAATTAACTTGATAAATCAAGCAACATGTTCTCTGGTCTATTCTATTCAAATTAAGGCCTAATTTTGTTTTTCAGTTGAGAACGTAAGTGCAAATAAATTTGATTAGTTATTAGTATGTTTCTTACCTCAAATGTCATATTACTTAGGAAATGAATTTATAAAAACTTGTATGTATATACATAGATGTGACTTTTATGTTCCATTCTTTATACATTTTCAACCTAAGGTAAAATGTAGTTATATATTAAATATATAATAAATATATAGATAATATTGTCATTATTTATTTAAAATATATATAGAACTCTCACCGGGCGTGGTGGCGCACGCTTGTAATCCCAGTACTTTGGGAGGTGGAGACAGGAGGATCCAGGTTCGAGGCCAGCCTCAGCTCTCTCTCTCTCTCTACTTAGTGAGGCCCTCCGCAACTTCGTGAGACCCGGTTTCAAAATAAAGGATAAAAAATAGGGCCGGGGGTGTAGCACGGAGGTAGAACGCCCCTGGGTTCAATCCCTGATACCGCAAAAAAAAAAAAAAAATGTATATATATATATAGAGAGAGAACTCTAAATATATAGTGTACTTACATAATTTTCTCAAACCCTCAATTGTACAGTATAGAGAAAAGGAAGATCATTAAGAAAATTTTAGTCAGCAAATAGACAAATGTAAATATATAATTTTAATAGGACATGAACTTTATTGAAGGGGTGGACATCAGCACTTAAAAATATTGAAAGCAGCACAAAAAGGATGACCAATGAAAGAAAAATTGACAAGATGGACTTTTTAAAAATTAAACTCTGCTCTGAGCCGGGCGTGGTGGCACACGCTTGTAATCCCAGTACTTTGGGAGGCGGAGACCGGAGG
This sequence comes from Glis glis, assembly GCA_004027185.1. Lineage (NCBI taxonomy): Eukaryota > Metazoa > Chordata > Mammalia > Rodentia > Gliridae > Glis > Glis glis. The sequence continues at coordinate 9,509 of PVJS01002491.1, read as the reverse complement.
ATCTGGGTTCGCGGCCAGCCTCAGCTCTTCTCTCTCTCTCTCTCTCTCTCTCTCTCTCTCTCTCCCTCTCTCCCTGTCTCTCTCTCTCTCTACTTAGTGAGGCCCTCCGCAACTTCATGAGACCCGGTTTCCAAATAAAGTATAAAAAAATATAGGGCCAGAGGTGTAGCGCGGAGGTAGAACGCCCCTGGGTTCAACCCCCGGTACCTCAAAAAAAAAAAAAAAACTCTGCTCTGGAAAAGACTTTGCAAAGGGATTCAAAGATGAGCAACAGACTAGGAAAATATTTAGAAAACACAATCTGATTAGGAACTTGTACTTAAAATATGGAAAAAACACTTGAAACATAGTAAGTAAACAAATGACTCAATTAAAATTAGACAAAAGACCTGAGCAGATACCCCATCAAAGATCAACAAATAGTAAATATGCATATAAAATATTTAATATCATTTGTCATTGGGAAATTTCAAATCAAAACACCAATGAGAAAGCACCACATACCCATTAGAATGGCAAAAATCCAAATAATTGACAATATCAATGCTGGTAATTATACAGAACAATAGGAATTTCCATTTATTGCTGGTAGGAATAAAAAATGGGACAACCAATTTGGAAGATAATTTTGCAGTTTCTTATAAATCTAAAACTTGTTTTACCATATAGACCAGCAATCACACTCCTAGGCCTTGATATGAAAACTTAAAGTCATGCATAAACCTACACAGGAAGATTTTTAGCCGTTTTCTTCATAATTATCCCAACTAGAAGCAATTGAAGTGTTCTTTAGTAGGTGACTGATAAATAAATGGTTGGTACTTCTGTATAATGGAATACTATTCAGTGATAAAAGGAAATATGCTATCAAACCATGAAAGTATTAATGGGAACCTTAAATACACACATATTTCTGAGTGAAAAAAGACAACTTAAAAAGGTAATTCACTGTATGATTGCACCAAAATTATATCCAATTTGATTTTTTTTTTTTTTTTGCGGTACTGGGGATTGAACCCAGGGGCATTCTACCTCCGAACTAGACACTCGGCCCTATTTTACCGGGTCTCACTAAATTGAGGAGGGCCTCACCAAGTAGCTGGCCGAGATCCGGATCCTCTAGTCTCCGCCTCCCAAGTACTGGGATTACAAGCGTGAGCCACCACGCCCGGCTCAATTAGATGTTTTTTAAAAATAATACAAATATTGGTTTTTGCCAAATTTAATAGTTTGTGAACAGTTACCATTATACATTTTCAAGTTGTGAAAAGTTTTGTCACTAGGAATTACTTTCTTATCAGAAGAAGTGGTTAATTGGTGACAAATTCAGCAGAGGGTGCCCACAATGTCAGTGTAGAATATTTTCCTAGCATGTGTGAAGCTCTGGGTTCAATTCCCAGTAATCCTACAATAAAATAAATAAAATTTAAAAATGACAAATTCAAAGTTAAAAATATTTAGAATTGTGTTAATAATTTACTATTTATGTAGAATAAATATCCATCCCTTCTGTATATTCAGGAAATCAGATAATTTAGATTTTCATATAATTTACATGATTTATGGAAATTGCATATATCTAGGATATATAGGCTAGAAGTAAGTTTAACTTAGAAAGTTTTAAGAAATATGAAAAAAGAGAAAGAGAGAGAGAGAAAGAAGAGAGAGGGGGGGAGGGGAAAGAGAGAGAGAGATTGGGGGGCAGGGAGAGAGAAGCTTCAGCACAGCCCTGATGGATATTCAGAACTGGCCTGACCCAGCCTGTCTCCAATTTATTCTCCTAATAGATAAGCAATTGCATCGTATATCGAATTCATACAAGGTTATTCTGAGACCACACTTAAATGAGACAAAGCTAGAACACTTCATAATTTTGTCTGAGCACAGAAAAAAAGCAAGGTCACTGTGCCACTCACAAAATACTAAATATCCCACTTATGCTAAATGAATAGCAGATGCTGCTTTAATCATAAAATTGTCTCTGCTTTCTGGTAGTGTCCACTGGCAAGTTCCTACTTCCTTGGACCCTCTCCCATATAACTGAGCCAAATCTCAAGTCCTGTAATAGTTTCCTCTTAACACCCTTTTATGAAAGAGCCTGTGTTTCCTATGGAATTTGTTCTCCCTTGCTGCAGGGAGTGATATATGCAACCTGTTTAATGCCAGAGCCTTCCTGGAGGCCTTTGGTCATTGACTGAAATCAAGAAATCAGCATAACCAGACAGACCGCCTTTAAATTTCAGAAGCTCTCATAGCAAATGCTCTCTGTAAATTACTTATACCTGGAAAACGTCAGTTCAGCTACCACACTTTAAAGTACCACACTCATTAAAGTAACAGCTTCCTGGGCGATAGGGTCTAATCATAGTAAATGTCATCGTTTTGGTAACTGAAGAGAGGATTGCCCAGGATCTCCCCAACCACTAACCTTGTCCTCTCTACTGATCTGTCTTACTTCATGCTGTTTCTGAATTCCTAATCATTAGAAATCTATGTAGTTTTGTCTATGTTTCTCAGTCTAGAATGACTTCTAACTCCACTTCCTTAGATAGCAATGATGGCATAATGGAAAGTAAATTGAACAGAACCTGATGCTTCTAACTGCTTGAAAAATCAGAAGATGAGAGGGCCAGCTGCTACCAGATGAGAAGTATGCTGCTTCTGGCAATGGTGCTACTGCAGATTGAAAAAACAATTAAAATATGAAACTGAGAACTCAAATATCAGAGTCACTACCCCAGACAAATGGTGGCAGGTGTGGCTATTGATAGCTATATTGAGCTTTATGGTTCCGTTAGATACTTGTAATTGGGTTGGTGGTTCTGAGAGCATGTGCAGCCTATAAAAACATCAAAATTAGTATAAAACTATAAAATTTTAACTTTAGACTTGCTTCCTATCTCCCAATTTCTTTTTGTCTTGCCTATTTACCTTTTTGGTCCCCCTTGCTTTGAATCTGGTTTCATATCTCTAGTTCCAAGGATTTGAAAACGTTAAACTCTTTATATCTTCCTATGACAGCTTAGATCAGAACCTAAACTTCATCTAGCTTTTGCTCCATGGTTCCTTTTTGCTGCATGGCCACAAACCAGTAATGCCACTCTGTCTCCTTAACCACGATCACTTAGGGAAGTCAAACGAAGGGCCAGAAAGTGTTTCTCCTCTAGAAGGGAAATCTGAACACATTTAGCCAAGTTTCTTTCTTCCCAGCCTGATAAAGGTCATAGAGCTATATTGTCCTCAAATATTTGGATGGTTATTGCATGAAATGATCATCAAGGAGAACAAAATCTAAACAAATAAAGAAATATTACTTGGAGATTTAAAATAGGGAATATCTTATATTATAATTGATACATTTCCAAAAAAAGCAATATAAATGGCCTCTTTTGCAAGAAGCCATATTCCTGTTCCACAGAAGATACAATATCATCATTTCTCAAATGGTGGAGAGATAGGAGATATTCTGAACAGATTGGGCAAATTAGCTAGATCAATAGTCATCAAATTATGCTCCATGGAACATCCAGTGTCTTGCTGCAGGGAATGAGGCCAAGCTTGTTTCTTTCTCTTAAAGCGGAGCTGCTACACTTTCTATCCATTTTATTATTGGAGTTCCATATAGAGTTTTATTTGAAAATAAATAAGAATTCTGCTGGTAAAAGAAAGTTATAGCTTACTGGACCGGATGACTTTGAAACGCCCTTTCATCCTAGTAACTCTATGGTAAGATTCAATGTACAATGCAACAATATAAAGTTAAGGAAACAATGTAAAAGGCAGGCTTGCCATTATTCTCCAACTAATAATAACTCTTCACTTCATTATTACAATATAATAAAAAGACATTAAGAGAGTTTTGAGATGGAGTAGAAAATGCACTGCCCAGGATCAAGGCGGCTTCTGCCAAAGCAGCTCACGTGTCAGGCGATCAATGAAGAGAACTAACAGTCCAGCACATCCAGAGAGGACACAAATGATTGCCCAAGTGTGTCCTTACACCAAATGTATCCTGAAAGCCCTCACTTTATTCTGAAGATATCTTTTATAAATATTTAGATACATTATGATTCAATTTTAAAATAAGGTGCTTGTTTACAAAGGAACCATCACGGTATTCATGGTAAACAAATTTTCCTTTTAATCTGGAATGCTTGTAAACAATGCATTACACATTAAGTAACAGCAAGACCTGGACCCTCTACAGTGTTTGAAGTAATAAAAATTAGTGTTATCCTGGCATACTTCAGAAAGAAATTGACATATTGAAAAGCCATGATTGCAGATTTCAATATGAGTAAAATTCCCAATTTCATAAAATGGAAAAATCCAATTACTTGAGTATATTTGCCATAGAGAAAAAATTAAACAATAATCTGGCTCCATATTTATTGAGTGCAGATGATACAGAGGAAGTATTATAGTAGTTTCCCTTTTCCTGTTTTCTGTTGATCACATGAAACATTCTCTGTGGCATTTGAGTTTCTATGTGTTGCAGAATTAATCCCACTCTGCGACTTCAGATGACTATGAGAATCCTACAGCCAAAATAGCTTGTGCTCTCCAATCATTTTTGTGTGGTGAGAACACTTGAGGCCGATTCTTTTACCAAGTTTCCAGTATACAATAAAATATTGTTAACATAATGTGCATTCTATATATTTGATCTCCAGAATTTATTCATCTTACATAATTGAATCTCAGTACCCTTTGTCAAACATCTTCCTGTTTTCCTCCTGCCTCTGCTTCTATGAATCCAACTTTTCTTAGATTACACATACAAGTGAAATAATACAATATTTTTCTTTCTCTGTCTTATTTTAGTTCTCTGTCCTCCCCAGATTTATCCATGTTGCCACAAAATGGCAGGATTTCCTTCTTTTTAAAGTTTGAATAATATTCCAGTCTGCATATACACATACACCACATGTTCTTTTTCCATTTATTTGTCAACAGACACTTAGCTTGTAACCATATCTTGGCTACTGTGACTAATGCTGCAGTCAACACAGGAGTGCAGATATCTCACTGAGATACTTATTTAATTTCCTTTGAATATTTACTAAGATGAGGGATTGCTGGATCATACATCCTATTTTTAATTTTTTTGAGAATCCTCCATACTCTTCCATAATGGCTATACCAGTTTACATTTCCACCAACAGCATACCAAGAGTCCATTTTCACTATATCTTGTCAACATTTATCTTTTATCTTTTCAATAATAACTGTCCTAAGTTATGAGGTTATGTGTCTTACTATCCATTTAAGTTATTCAGAACAATATTTTGGCATATTTAATATGTAGTGAAAGTATTACCATAGTCAAGCATATGTCCTTATCCATCAACTCATATGTTTGCCCTTTTTTTGGTCAGAGAACCTAAAATCTAGTCTTAGCAAATTTCCAGTATACAATATGATATTATTATAGACTTCACATTGAATGTTAGATCTTTAGACTCATTCATCCTACATATCTGCAACTTCATACACTTTGACAAAGTACCTTTACATATCAACATTTCCTCCTCTCTCTTTAGTAATCACTCTTTTGTCCTGTTCCTATGTATTTCACATTTTTTTAGATGCCACATATAAGTGTGATCATGAGATATTTTTCTTTCTGCGTCTGGCTAATTGCACTTAGCTTAATGCCCTCCAGTGTTGTTGTAAATTGCAGAATGACCTATCTCATTATAATTTTGATTTTATTTCCCTAATGGTTAGTGATTTGGGCCCCTTTTGATATACCTATTAGTTATCTGTATGTCTGTTTGGAAAAAATGTCTATTCACATCTTCTGTGTGTGTGTGTGTGTGTGTGTGTGTGTGTGTGTGTTATTGAGGATTGAACCTAGAGGTACGCTTTAGTTGCTGTTGTTTTTGTGGTCCTATTCAAATAATATTTGCCAAAACCAGTGTTAAGGAGCTTGTTCCCTGTGTTTTCTTCTAAGAGTTTTATGGTTCAGGTCTACAGTTAAGTCATTAATCCATTTTGATTTTTTTTTTTTTTTGGTGGTACTGAGGGTTGAACTCAGGGGCATTCTGCCTCTGAGCTACATCCCTATTCCTTTTTATTTTTTATTTTGAAACAGGGTTTTGCTCTGTTGCTAAGATTCTCGCTAATTGTCTGAGGCTGACCTCAAACCTGAGATCAAACCCCCAGGTACTGAGGTTATAGGCAAGTTATGGCAAGTTAACTTTTGTGATTGGTAGAAGATAAGGGTTCCGTTTTATTATTTTACATGTAGCTATCCATTTTTTCCACACTACTTTTTGAAGAGGTTATCCTATCCTTGACCCTCTAGTCAAAAATTAGTTAACCATATGTGCATAGCTTATTTCTGGACTCTCTATTCTGTTTAATTGTCTTGGTGCCTGTTTTTATTCCATTGCCATAGGTGTTTTGGTTATGACAATTTGTAGTAGAATTTGAAATAGGATGTGTAATTCCCCCAAGTTTATTCTTCTTTCTTGAGATTGCTTTGGCTATTTGGGGATTTTTTTATTTCACACAAATTTTAAACTTGTTTTTTCTATTTCTATTTTTTAAATGACATTGAAATTTTAACAGGGATTACATTGAATCTATAGATCGCCCTGAATAGTTTGGGCATTTAAAAAGTATTAATTTCTTTGCCAGGAATGGTGGCACACCCCTTTAATCCCACTACTTGGGAGGCTGAGACAGGAGAGTTGCAGGTTTGCAGCCAGCCTCAACAAGTTTGGAAGTAGAATGTTCCTGAGTTAAATCCTCAGTACCAAAAAAATAAAGGTAATAAGTCCTTCAACCATTGAACATAGTTCCCATGCTGATCTTCAGACCATACTGAAGACTCCTTCATGAATCAAGTTTATCTAACATTATCCAGTAGATATGTACTTAAAAAGCTGGTGACTTTTTAATAAAATATAACATACTTTAAATTTCCCCCAGGCAACTTGTTTTCTATGAAATAAAATCTTGTGGCATTATAGTTAATTACCATAAAGTATCTGTTTCCAGAATTGGACTTTCACATAACATTGCTATTTTTTTAGAATTATTTGTGATGAAAGATGTGATCACAAAATGATTAATTAAATGGATGCTTTGGTGTCTCAAAACAGGACACCTGTTTAGCCCTTAATAGTTATATAAACTTAAATTAATCTCTTAATCTCAAATGAAGTCTGTTTACTTGTATAAGGGAGATTATAAGAGTACCAGATTCATGGAGCTCTTGGGAAAGTATAGAGATATTATGTAAGTAATATACTAACCTCTTGACATAGCACAAAGTATATACTAAATAAGTCACACGCCTAGGTTGGTATTATTTTCTGTCACATCATTCAGGGAATACATAAACCTACCATGAATCTCAAGAACTCATTACTCTCCTGGCAGATATTATTAATTATTTAGTTGTTACAAGGAACATTACTAAGTTTTAGCTACAGGCAATATTTAAATATATACAAATGTCCACATATACTCTATAGGATATAATTATTTTTACAACATATTTTACTAACTTTACTGTGCTCATATGAAGTTATGATTTAAAGTAACACACTAATTTAAATTTAAAAGTTATTTCTTTGACTGTAACTCAATTACAATATTCATAATCAAGTCACGATCATTGTAGGGAAATGTACCATTATAAGCACATTTAATTAGGTTTAATTTGCAAATGAGTATTTTTAAACAATAATTTTGAATATTTTCTATTTTGTGTGTGTGTCATTAGAGAGTGAACCCATAGGCATTCTACCACTGAGCTACAACCCCAGCCCTTTTTTATTTTTTGCTTTGAAAGAGGGTCTTGCTAAGTTACCCCACATGGGCCTTGAACCTGCGATCCTCCTGTCTCAGCCTCCCAAACACTGGGATTACAGTCATGCACTGCCACGCACAGCTAATGATTCTGAATTTTTGTCTAATAGAGAAAAGAGACACATCATTCTCTAACAATTTTAAATGAAGTACTGGACATTTATGGGGTTAATTTGGCCATATTTCCTTAGAGTCAAGATATAAAATAATAAAATGCATGTGAGTAGTGAAACACAAATATTCTAAGTGCCAATGACTTTGTGAAATCTGCCATTAGAGTACCCTACACATCTCTGCCCCACTGGCTTTGATCTTGCCTGAATACTTGCTTTGACCAAGAAAATATCTGCAGACATGAAATGGGGCAAAGCCAAGCTTTGAAGAACATTACATATTTCTATTTGCCCTCTTCCCTTCCTGATACCTTCCATGAAAAGAGCATGCTTCAAATGCCTGCTATTCCCGTTACCTCAGTTTTGGAATGAGAAAGACATAGAACAATCCTGAATCCAAACATGGCCAATCGGAGCCAAGTTGCAGATTACCACTCCACGAGCAAGAAATATTTATTTTCAAGGCAAAACTAGACTAACAGTGATAAGAATTCTGTTTTACTTTTTTTTGTCATACAGAAAATCTTTTTTTTTTTTTGTGGTCGGGGTGACATTAAGAAACACAATAAATTAAAAAGTTTCAAAAATATATAAATAGTATATGATATAAAAGAATAAAAATCACTTCATATTAAACAGAAATTTATCAGTTGTCATGCTTATCGCAAGCACTTGGAGAGTCATTTTAGAGTTTAGCTGCACTTTAAAGCACAGGGCTACATCTGTCTCACAGGAGTGTATTTTAAGGATGTCAAATACTTGTTCTGTTCTCAACAAAGTACACAACTCAAGAGCTGCAGTCCTGACATCTGTGTCCATGTGCTTTGGAAGTTCACCTATGAAAATGAAGCTTAGACTTCCTAATTGACTAATTTTAGACTTGTTAATAAAAAATTACCTCTTCAATTAGGGGACCTATCTCTGTGTAATCACTTTTCTGGAAACTTCTCCTAAGACTTAAAGTAAGATAGGTGGTCAAACTATGATTGATGACCTCAATTGTGATACTTAAGTGTCTTATTGACTACTCAATGTCTTTGTTATTTGAGTCATTCAACAGATTCAGTAATTTCAGCTCCACTATTTATTATTCTTGAACACATTCCTGAGTACTAAAGTAGTCTATTGAGAGGTGATATGACAGAACACAACAGATAATCTTTTTCTTCTTTTCCCCTTTCTTGTATTTCTTACTTCTTTCCTCCACTTCTCTCCCTTTTCAGATCTAAAACTGTTTCTATTTTCTCAACTCTTAAAATTAGGCTAAAGGAAGCCAGGCATGGTGGCACATGCTTGCAATCCCAGTACTTGGGAGGCGGAAACGGGAGGATCAGGTTCACGGCCAGCCTCAGCTACTTAGTGAGGCCCTCCGCAACTTCGTGAGACCCGGTTTCAAAATAAAGTATAAAAAATAGGGCTGGGGCCGGGCGTGGTGGCGCACGCTTGTAATCCCAGTACTTTGGGAGGCGGAGACCGGAGAATCCGGGTTCGCGGCCAGCCTCAGCTCTCTCGCTCTCTCTCTCTCTCTCTCTCTCTCCTTAGTGAGGCCCTCTGCAACTTCATGAGACCCGG